>LNAC01000210.1:4236302-4292082 GCA_002007465.1 Ailurus styani
ACAGGTTTGTGGATGTTCGAAGCAGGAAGGGGGTATAAGTGTTTGTTCCACATGTGAGTGTTCCCTTGAAAAGGCCGGATAGAATAGTGAAAATAAAGTCTGGATCACTTCATCTTGGCCTGATCGGTAGAGCAGACCAGACACAAGGCAGCCGTCTGACCAGGGCCAGCCTCCCAGCCTAATTCTGGGGCCGACTCTAAAGCAGTTCAGAAGAGAAGGAAAAGGGAAAGAAGACTAGTGGATCGCGGGTGTGTTAATTTCGGGTGTACACTTCTCATCCCTGGAAGACAGAGAGGCCTGTTGCTGCAAATGCAGCCTTTTGTGTTGCTGCTTGGATCTCATCACCCTGTCCCAAGCTTCCCTTCCATGCCCGTGCCCGACATTTTTGTTTTCTCTTCCCCTCCTTCCTTTTTCTGACGCCCAGCCCAAACTGCCGATGCAGTCGGTCCTAATTTTTGGCTTCCTCTGTGACTCTCTCTCCTCCTTTTCTTCTGTCTTCCCTTTCCGTGCCCACCTTTTTACTCATTCCTTTTTCTTTTCTTCTTTTCCCTTATGTTTTCCTCTTCCTACCTCTTCCCCATGAAAGGTCTGTTTTTGTTCTTCCTCTGTCGTTTTTTCTTTTATCTCTTCTTTGCTTTTTGTCTTTTTTCTTTCATTGTTCACCTGGATAACTCTTCTTGCTTATCCACTTCCTTTAAAACCTGAGTCCTACTCCCTTTCTCAGACTCTTGCCTTCTGGAATATCGGGCATAGTTTAATGCCTTCTAATGTCCTTTTGCTGCAAGGAGGGTATGACAATAGCTAATAACTATATAGCATTTACAATTAGAGAACCAGAAAACATTCTAGGGGGAATTTTATGTATGAACTCATTAATCTTTTCCACAACCTTTATAAGGTGAATCCTCTTATCGCCTCCATTCTACAGGTGACAAAATAGAGATGTAGAGAGAGAGAAATAAAAATGTGCCTATGCTCCCAGAACTAGGATTTAATAAGCACAGACAGTGAACTCCAGAGTCTGTGTTCTTAATGATTATTACCCCTTGGTTGGGTAAGAGGGCTAAGGTCTGAATGTTAAGTAGTTGTGTTGTTGTTGTTGTTTTTTTAAAGATTTTTTTCTTTATTTGACAGAGAGAGAGAGAGTACAAGTAGAGCGGCAGGCAGAGGGAGAGGGAGAAGCAGACTCTCCATTGAGCAGGGAGCCCCATGTGGGACTCGATTCCAGGACACTGGGATCATGACCTGAGCTGAAGGCTTAACTGATTGAGCCACCCAGGCGCCCCAAGTAGCTATGTTTAAAAACACAAGGGTTTTAAGCAATTTACCAGTGTCAGTGTACACATTTGTTGTATTGTGTGTGTGGGGGGGACATTGTTGGTAGAGAGGTGGGAAAGGCAGCAATGTTAGCCCTGCAGTAGATGGCAGAGAAAGAAAGGTATGAGAATAAGAAGGTTGGCAGTCTTTTGTCAGTGAGTGATTCCACTGGCATCTAGCTCCAAATTTATTGATTTGAACCCAAATCTCCTAATTAATTGTTATAATTTCATACAGATGGACACATGGAAGTACAGTGTAGAAAAGGCTAACGTTGACCAGCTGTTCACCATTTCCACTGAGCAAACCAAGCCGAACTCTAATGTGAAGACTGCAGGTTAGTAATAGCAAAAGTTCACCTGTGGTGAGGTTAGAAAGGGAAAAAAAAATTCCCTAACAAAGGAACAGAAGACTAGAATGCCCTCTTTGGGTATGTTTAAAAATAGGTTGAGTCTTATCTTTTGAGGAAGGTTTAATGCTGTCCTGCTGAAAGCTAAGGAGATACAACATGAGCTTGAAACCCCTTTGAGCCTATAATTAGAGAATTTTGTGATGGCTTGCTTTCAATTAAAGATACCCATCTTTCTCCTTTTAATAGGTGAGGGGGAAGCTGCTTCCATTGCTTTTCTTTGGTTAAGTAGGGAAATCACTACCTATAGAGACGCTAATGAAAGGGAACACTTATCCCAGTTCCCACCCCCTCCCCCCACCCCCACGTAAGTATTCTGAGCACTACGCTCATTATATTCACCTTGTGACTTTGGAAGGTCTTATCATGTTTGCTTGCAAAGTCTTGGATTTCCAACAGAAACTGAACTCTCCTGAGAGGATTAAAGTTTCCATAGAGAAGAGAGGTTTTCTGCCCCTAGGGTTCTGCAAGCCCTACCCGGGGAGGTAACTAGGGCGTTTTGGGATTCCCAGTCTGATTCAAACTTAGCGGGCATCTTTAATAGCCTTAAAGACCCCAGATCTGCCCAAGAGTGTGAATCTTCTTGCCCCTACAGCTGTGAAAACACCCCATGGCGGAGGGAGGGGGGAGATGTCTTTCTTAATCACATCTGTTTTGGGTGGTGGACAGAAAATTTACAGTCTGCTACATCATTTTACATCAAAAAGGGAAATGCATCCCAAGAAGCAGAGTTCATAAAAATCTGAAGTAAAAAGTTTATGGTTAATGCTAAAATAAAAGGGGGTGGGCAGAGGGAGATGGTAGATTAGGGGTAAGTAAAAGCTTCCCCTGGAATCCTTTCTCTGGGCACTCACACTGCTTTCAGTGGAGAAAAGTTAATTGTCAGCCACAACACAGAAAGAAGGCCACCTCACAAAAGGATCTTAGATGGGAGGGAAACCCCAGTGCTACTCACCAGAAGCCAAATAATAGCTTTTAAATATTGATAATGCTATTTTGTGAAGGTACCAGATTTAAAATCCCAGAATAGGAAGTTGGGTTTTGCAGTTCCATACTCAGCAAATTAGCAGGAACAGCACAAGTGTCTCTGTTTAATTTGTAAAAGAACTTAAGTCTTTCTGGAGACTACCAATTAATGTGTCTGTGGTTGTAAACATACACATGAATCACGTTTTATATTTATGTTAACACTGCTCAAGAAGTTTATACACTTACTCATCTTCACATAGCATGAAGGAGCAGGTAATAGGAAGTAGAGGAAATGAATTTTATCACTGCTGAAACCTTTGTGTTTTGTATTTACGTGATTATCACAAACACTTGCGCAGGTTGTCCTGAATTTAATATATGCTTCAAATTCCTAGAGGGATCACATACACAAGCCAACTAGGAGAGACAACTGCAAGGGGGATCTCCCTGGCTCTCCTCTCCTTAAGTATCTGCCTGGTCTCTCTGGGTGCCCATGTGCTTAAGATTCTGATCGAACCCAGGAAAGTAAAGCCCGTGACAAGCCCATGAGGATTTCCACAAAGTGATTCCTCCCTTTCTCTGGATTCTCCTGGACTAGCTGGATAGTGGAATTCAGAGAAGCTGCCCGAAGACTGGGTCTTTGGACATCTTTTTCCCCCCTTGTTACAGCTGATGAAAATCTGCAGGAAGTTTTCAAAGAGATACATGTTTATGCGTTGTGAAACACAACCAGGAATAAGATGTCCTAGACTCCCGTTTATCTCACCTGCCCTTTATATGCATGTTCCTTGAACACTGATTTCAGACAGTGTCTGCCCAGTGCAGAGAGCTGTCTGCTAAGAGTCTGGTACTTTATAAGGGCAACAAAAAGACTAGCTAAGGAGGATTTAATCTACACTTAGAACTATCAGTAAAATTTGTTCGGCAGTTAACGTAAAGCAACAGTTCGTATCTAATTATCCAAAAAAGTAATATAGTTCTGATATTAACTCATAATCATCATTGACAAGGAAACTGATGGAAATGTTGGCTCTTTGTATTGGTGAAGAGCTGCGTTTGAGCTCTTCTTACCATTTCCCCCCAATAACTTCTGCTTACATCTATGTCCAGCCCTATGACAGGAGTGCAGAGGGGTACAGTTTTCCAGTCGAGCGTCTCCACTAATGTAGAGGTTCTTTTAGTAGAAAGGGAGCAGAGAGTGGATATTGGGCTGGCACGAGCCATCTCTGTGGTGGTCTGACCAAAGGAAATGGCTTGCTCAGGTCCTCTCCTTTTCTTCATCAGTGGGCCTTTTTCTCTTCTCTGCCATATGTGTTGGCAGTGTCCCTTTATTGTATGTGGGTATTTAATACCAATTTCAGAAAATTTTCAGTCTTTCCATCTGCAATTGCCCAAACTTAACTAGCCCCTTAAGCGCATGCTTTTTACCATCTGTATTCTTAAGTGCTAATGATTACAGAAGTCTGCGTAAGGAGGGAATATACCAGGGTTTGCTCTTCTTCCCGCAGAACGCAGACGGCAGCTGCGTGTTTTCTGGGAAATGATTGTCTTCCTTTTTATGTAGCGGCATCTGTTCCCTGCTTGTTCTGTCTGCATAGCTCTACCTTCTGCCCTTGGCATTTGGGTTGAAGAAAGCAACCCCCCACAGAGACACTGTCTCCGGTAGTATCCTCCAGCTTGTAGCTAGGACTTTGGCCTTCATCTCCGTCGTCTACTTGCAGCCACACTGGCGGAGGCCGCAACAACTTCAGGTCAGAAGATGGTGAGTGACTCGGGTTCTTAAATAGCCGAGGGGGGAGAGGAGGGAGGTGCGCGCAGTAGAACGGGGGGCGGGGGGCCAGTCTCCGAGGCTGGATGGAGAAGCGGACCCCGTACGAGGAGGCGTCTCTGGGGCACGTTTAACGTGCACAGGTATTCAGGCAGTTGTCCTATGAACCTTACTTAGTTCTCGCAACTCTTGGATCGAGGCATCAAAAAGTCCACTTTGTAGATGGAAAAACTCAAGGTGAGAGACTTTCGGTAGCTTGTCATCGCTGTGTAGTAAACAGCAAAGTCAGGCGACACAGAGCCTGAGGCTGTGCTGCTGGGTGCTGTCCCTAGAGCCTAGGATTCTACCAGCTCTCTTCACCTCTCAAACCTGGAGGGGATGCCGCACCCCAGCCTTCTACCTTCCTTGGGGAAGCCCTGCCAGGGCATGGGAGCCCTCGTCGGAGGCCGGTTAGGGTTGTTGGGAGATGAGGAAGATGGTGGGATGAGGCATTCTTGGGCCCGTGCAGCGGCGTGCGGACACTTGACTTGGAATTCTGTGTGGATCTCCCCACAGACAGCCACGTGGATGAGAATTGTGGTTAGTGCATTGGAATATTCATTGTGCTGATAGAGGCTGTGTACTGGGACGGGCATTCGGGATTCAGTATTGAACCTTGTCTTCAGTGATCTTAGGATCTAAGAGATCATAATTTGTTTCAGAGGCGAGATCACTAGGTAAGCCTAGTAGTTTTCCTAAAGCCATTGCATGTTCCAAAGGCAGTACTCAGAAACCTCCTCTTTGGTGCATGTGAGATACACTTACACGCTTACAGCTATGCTTCTCTCGTAATGCACTTTAGATATCATTCCAGAAAGTATGGTCAGTGACCTCAGCCCATGGGTAAGTCTTGTTCTGTAATCAAAACATTCTTTTTTTTTTTTTTAAAGATTTTATTTATTTATTTGACAGCGAGAAACACAGCAAGAGAGGGAACATAAGCAGGGGGAGTGGGAGAGGGAGAAGCAGGCTTCCCGCTGAGCAGGGAGCCCGATGTGGGGCTCGATCCCAGGACCCTGGAATTGTGACCTGAACTCAAGGCAGACGCCTAATGACTGAGCCACTCAGGTGCCCCTGTAATCAAAACATTCTTGGTTGGAGAGAAGGGAAAATGCTGTCTGCCAAGCCCCCATAAGCTGTCTAGCCCATCCTGACCCTTCCCCAGTTTGGCCTGCCTCCCTGAACTTGGTGGGAATGCCTCTTCAGCAGTACCCTCTGCAAGTACATACATGTTCACGTTATGCCCTTGAGCTCTGTCTGCGATTCTGTCAGCACCCAGGATCGGTCTCGTGACCTTCTCTCCGTGTGACTTAGCATTTGAACTTTCTCTCTTTGGTAATTGAATCTAAACTTCTCCATGTGGATTAACATTTGGTTTTCTCCTTGGCGCTCCCAGCCTCTGGAGGCTCTGGTAGGGAGTTCCTACTCCATCCCAGCCCCTCAGCACTCACACCTGACTCCACTTGCTTGCTCGTTGCCCCAGGTTGAAATTTGGACACAGCCTGGCTTAACTGATTTTGTCGGCTCCAGAGTAGGCTAGAGCAGTTTTTTTGTTGGTTTGTTTTTTTGTTTTTTTTGTTTTTGCCCCAGGGGTACAGGGTCTCTGAATCATTAGGCTTACACCTGTCACAGCATTCACCAAAGCACAAACCCTCCCCAATGTCCATAACCCATCCACCCTATCCCTACCCTCCCACCCCCCAGTAACCCTCAGTTTGTTTTGTGAGATTAGGAGTCTCTTATGGTTTGTCTCCTTCCCCATCCCATCTTGTTTCATTATTTTTCCCTCCCTACCGCCCACAACCCCCCATCTTGTTCCTCAAGTTCCTCATATCAGAGAGATCATATGGTAATTGTCTTTCTCTGATTGACTTATTTCACTCACATAGTACCCTCTAGTTCCATCCCCGTCATTGCAAATGGCAAGATTTCGTTTCTTTTGATGGCTGTATAGTATATTCCATTGTATATATACACCACATCTTCTTTATCCATTTGTCTGTTGATGGACATCTAGATTCTTTCCATAGTTGGGCTATTGTGGACATTGCTGCTGTAAACATTCGGGTGCATGTGCCCCTGAGGATCACTACCTTTGTATCTTTAGGGTAAATACCCAATAGTGTGATTGCTGGGTTGTAGGGTAGCTCTATTTTCAACTTTTTGAGGAACCTCCATACTGTTTTCCAGAGTGGCTGCACCAGCTTGCATTCCCACCAACAGTGTAGGAGGGTTCCCCATTCTCCCCATCTTTGCCAACATCTGTCATTTCCTGACTTGTTGATTTTAGCCCTTCTGACTGCTGTGAGGTGGTGTATAACTGTGGGTGTGATTTGTATTTCTCTGATGCCGAGTGATGTTGAACACTTTCTCATGTGTCTGTTGGCCATTTGGATGTCTTCTTTGGAGAAATGTCTGTTCATGTCTTCTGCCCATTTCTTGACTGGGTTATTTGTTTTATGGGTGTTGAGTTTGAGAAGCTCTTTATAGATTTTGGATACTAGCCCTTTATCTGATATGTCATTTGCAAATATCTTCTCCCATTCTGTCAGTTGTCTTTTGGTTTTGTTGACTGTTTCCTTTGCTGTGCAAAAGCTTTTAATCTTGATGAAGTCCCAATAGTTCATTTTTGCCCTTGCTTCCCTTGCCTTTGGTGAGGTTCCTAGGAAGAAGTTGCTGCGGTTGAGGTCGAAGAGGTTGCTGCCTGTGTTCTCCTCGAGGATTTTGATGGATTCCTTTCTCACATTGAGGTCTTTTATCCATTTTGAGTCTATTTTTGTGTGTGGTGTCAGGAAATGATCCAGTTTCATTTTTCTGCATGTGGCTGACCAGTTTTCCCAACACCATTTGTTGAAGAGACTGTCTTTTTCCCACTGGACATTCTTTCCTGCTTTGTCGAAGATTAGTTGACCATAGAGTTGAGGGTCCATTTTTGGGTTCTCTATTCTGTTCCACTGGTCTATGTGTCTGTTTTTGTGCCAGTACCATACTGTCTTGATGATGACAGCTTTGTAATAGAGCTTGAAATCTGGAATTGTGATGCCGCCAACTTTGCTTTTTTTTTTCAACATTCCTTTGGCTATTCGGGGTCTTTTCTGGTTCCATATAAATTTTAGGATTATTTGTTCCATTTCTTTGAAATAAATTGCTGGTATTTTGATGGGGATTGCATTAAATGTGTAGATTGCTCTAGGTAGCATAGACATTTTCACAATATTTATTCTACCCATCCATGAGCATGGAATGTTTTTCCACTTCTTTGTGTCTTCCTCAATTTCTTTCATGAGTACTTTATAGTTTTCTGAATACAGATTCTTTGCCTCTTTGGTTAGGTTTATTCCTAGGTATCTTATGGTTTTGGGTGCAATTGTAAATGGGATTGACTCTTTAATTTCTCTTTCTTCTGTTTTGTTGTTGGTATATAGAAATGCAACTGATTTCTGTTAGGCTAGAGCAGTTTTGAAGAAGATGGTAACTCATTACAGCGGCTCAGAACCTCCAGGGTAAAAGGGCACATCCTCTTCACCCTCATGTTGTCCACTTCCTTAGTTCATTTCGTGGCCTCGGCTCTTCAATCTGGAAAGGGGCCAGGCTGGGCTGGCCGTTCGGGGCAGCCCGATGTCCGCATCCCTTTCAGCTCTGTGGACCAGGTGGCGAGTTTAGCAGGACTGCCTGACCTTAGGATCAAAAACTATGTGGTCATTTTTGATCCCTTCATCTCCCTCACTCCCCCCATTTAATTAATAACAATGTCCTATAGATTCCACTTCCTAAGTATACATTGAATCCATCCTTTTTCCCCCATCCTCAGTGCCTACACCCTAGACCAGGCTCCCCCTCCCCCCATCTCTCACTCAAATACTGTGAGAACTTAACTGCCTAGCAGTTGGGGTTTAGAAAGGAAAACAGAAACTGTTTTAGATATCTCAGGTACGAGGGACATAACCTTTGGATACAAAAGCTGGGGTAATCAAGACTGCGGAAAAACTGCTGCTGACCCCCAAGAAATGTTGATAGTGGGAAGTTTCAGGGAAAGCTGGGTGGGTGCCGTGGAGGTCAGCTGCTCGCCCGGCTGAAGAGGCTAATTTGCAGGAGCTTGCCTGGAAGCTTCTGTGAACCTCACCTCTGCACACAGCGGCTACCGAAGAAATACAGTGTGTCTTTTCCACTTTCCACATATTGCAGGAGGGCCTCTTATGGGCACAGTCTCAGTGGGAACCCTGCAGGCAAGGGCTACGGGAAAATGTCCTTCTCAGGTTCCTCTCCTGGGACGAGAAGCATCTCACACTCCATACCCATCCTGTACGCCCACCTTCTCCCTCCACCACGCCTCGTTCACTCTTAGGTTAGGACCAGAGCCACCTTGCTGTCCATCTCATGCCCTTGAACAAAACCCTGTGTTTCCTGTTCTCAGGAGGCTAAATAAAAACAAAAACTCTTCAGTGGCCTGAAAGACAGGCCCCCGCCTGCATCTTCAGTCTCCCCTCTCATATTGTTCTCTTTCTCTCTATAACGCAACACAGCAGCCTTCTTTCAGTTTTGTCTTTTTTCAGCATACTCCACTCTGTCAGGCCCTTCCCT
This sequence comes from Ailurus styani, assembly GCA_002007465.1. Taxonomy (NCBI): domain Eukaryota; kingdom Metazoa; phylum Chordata; class Mammalia; order Carnivora; family Ailuridae; genus Ailurus; species Ailurus styani. Next base: position 4,245,386 of record LNAC01000210.1, read on the forward strand.
CCTGCCCTTCCAGCTCATCGGAATGCTTTTGCTCCCCACTCCTCCAACCTCATTCAACTCTTTCACCTGCTAATCCTTCAAATGCCATCAGAAGTGTCACTTTCTCCAGGAAGCTGTCTCTGAGTTCCTAGAGGAGATTTGTCTCCTTGTTAAGCTCTTTTGTACCTTCTACTTCTTGTTTATAACATTTATATTGTTGGAAAGACTCATAAGACGTTTCAATGGTTGTATTCCCCACAAGTCTGAGCTACCCCCCTCTGGGGACAGGCACCTGAGTTGTCGACTGCTGTGTCCCCAGTGCCCAGGATAGCGTGAAGCACAGAGCAGATGCTCAGCTGTTTCTTGAATGACTCCTGCAGGTGTGCCACCAAATCATCTATGAAATAGGCTTGTTCCAGGAAAAGGCTTCCGTGACAAGTCATAACCCAGCCACAGAGCTTCGGAAGAGTCCTCGTGCCTGCTGGAGGTGGGGATCTAGTGTTGGCTCCTGCCGTCCCTTCCCCCCACTAGGACTTCCCTGTATTACTGTGGCTCTTACAGGCCCGATCGCCCTCACCCCACTTGGGCACTGTGAAGTTCTTTCTTGGCCTTACTAGGCATGCGAAGACTCAGAAGTAGACCACATGAAGGATCAGAAAGTGCTCCTGATGCAGCAGGAAACCCAGGAGCCTGGCAGGGCTTCTAGTGGAATGGCAGCCACTTCTGTTGGGGGTAGACCTCTGGCACCAGTGTCGCTCAGTGGGCCAGGGTGGACAGGTTCTGTGCCCAGAAGGCAGTGGGCGAACTCTGCCGGCGTGCTCCCTAATGGCTGTGGAACGCTGGCGTTTTTCACTCTGAGAACTGGACTTCCTTTCACAGTGGGCATCAGCAGGGTGGAGAGAGGGCAGGGGCTGGAGCTGGTCCAGCTGAATTCCACAGGTGCTCCAGAGACCATGCACTGATGAGGGGGACATCCAGGGCAGACTCTCCAAGGCCAGAAGTGGGGAGGGGCTGCAGATTTCGGAGTGACAGCTGTATTTGCAGGTCGGCTGAGCTGAGTGGATCACGGGAGGGGGTCCTGGGGCAGTGCCAAAGAGCTTGGTTACCAGGAGTGCAGAAAGAAACAAGCCCTGTGCCAGGATGTAGGAGTCAAGCCTCAGACTGCAGAACAAAGTAGGAGGGTGGAGAGCCAGCGAAGCCAATCCATCAGAATGCCAAGCTGGTAGGCACAGAGGAGACAAGTTGTGAGAGGTCAGGAGAGACAAAAGAGAGCTGGAGCAAGAGCGGGGAGGCAGACACCAGGTTGGGATGAGAGCCTGCTGGGAGTGGGGGGGCTAGATTCTCTTTGGGTTGGTTAGTCATGCCCTCGATGGACTGGAAATATGGGCAGGACCACTTCGACCCTTATCCACAAACCAACTTTGCATGTACTCTTAGCACTTAATACTTGCAAAGACAGAGGTCCTGTTCTTCTAATCATGTATCCAGACAGGCAGTGTTAATTTTCCCGATCACGGGGTTGCACAATCAGACGCACTTCCGGAACATTGCTCTGGTGATAGCAAGCCATCAGCGGGCCTGGGTCTAAGCCACACCTGCTCAGCCGTCCTGCCTTGCCAGGGGTGGCCCAGCAGATGAAATTCTGAGTCTGTTGTGCTTTTGGATAGCTATGCTAATGATTTTTCTGGAACCTATGTTTTTTATTATATTTTTGAAATTCTGCTTTAGATGTACTAAAGGTCGTGAAATAGACCCATCTCACATTTCTGTCACCTTTCATATTATTGCACGGTCCTGCTTGTAGTGGCAGAGTGCTGTGTGTGGGCCCTGGCTTTAAATTAAGAAGACCTGGGTTCAAATACCATTTTCCCCTGAAAAGCTGCGTGACCTTCGGCAAGTTATTAATGAGTCGATTTTTGCAAATATAACACAGAGATAGTGGCATCTCCTTCTGACTGGTTGTTGTACGGGTTGGGGATAATGCATGAGGGGCACCTGAGGCATAGTGGACGAGCCGTGAGTGGAAGCTATTGTTTTCCCGATCTGAGCTGCCTGGCCAGAGTTGTGCGTATCACGGAACATGGCTGGAAGATAATCGATAGGTTAAGTAACATATTTTAAGTTCAAGAGGTAAACCTTTTGCTTTCAATTATCCTTAACTAATAGGTGAATAATAATAAAATGGAGGGCCAGACCTGTCAGTGTGATTTTCCATTAACGAGATACAGTTTTGTTTCATGTGCTAACTGGAAGTAGGCAATACCGGCCACAACCGTCTGATTTTAAATCATACTCTTCAGACAGTGCTTCTGAGAGGTTACACAGTTCCACATTTGTGCACAAATGGGGGGGAAATTCTGTCAGCACTTGTTTTGTCATAAGTTAAGGCCTTATTCAGGTTTTCAATGAATGACATGGATGAATTAAGTCTCAGATTTTGTCATCTGGCTGATACATTCACTTTGTTCTTCTCTATGTCATCTATTCTTACAGCAAGCGCTTTGATCGCAATTACTCTGTGCCATGCTCTGCTCTGTTTTAGTGTTTTACAAATATTCAGTCCTTTCTTGCCCCCAAACTCTTAAGGTAGGTACTATGATAATGCCCTTCGAGGTACAAGAGGGAGTAATCTGTCCGCGCCACACAGCGAGGAAGGGCGGAGCCAGGATTCCAGGCAGGNCATCTATTCTTACAGTAAGCGCTTTGATCGCAATTACTTTGTGCCATGCTCTGCTCTGTTTTAGTGTTTTACAAATATTCACTCCTTTCTTGCCCCCAAACTCTTAAGGTAGGTACTATGATAATGCCCTTCGAGGTACAAGAGGGAGTAATCTGTCCGCGCCACACAGCGAGGAAGGGCGGAGCCAGGATTCCAGGCAGGCGCTGTGACCACAGAGCCAATGGCCCACCATCTCGCATTTCCTGCCTCTCCTCAGTGGCTTCCCCAATATCCAGAGGCAAGTGGGACCTTTCCGTTCACCATCCATGATTTCATTTAGAGAAGAGAGGGTTCACAGTGCAGAAGGAACATCTGAAACCCTGACCACGAGGTTAAGCTTTGTCTCTGACTGTTTGCTGGACTGAGAAAGGGGGTGTTGAACTTCTGTGAACCTCAGGGTCCTCCTCATCTATTCAGTGAGGAAATTATATATNGACTGTTTGCTGGACTGAGAAAGGGGAGGGTGTTGAACTTCTGTGAACCTCAGGGTCCTCCTCATCTATTCAGTGAGGAAATTATATATCTGTTGTGAGGGCCACTAATAGTATGTTTGACACGTAGGAGATGCCCAAGAAATGTTAGTTCCCTCCTTGAATACTACTGCATACCTAAATATACCCACGTATGCAATAATTGCTGGTTTCTTTGCTCCTGAAAAATTCATTCTTGATTTCTTTAACTTTTCACTTTATAAGAATAAGGTGAATTTTGATCACTCAGTGAATAACTATAAGTCATTTTCTATGTGGAAGTCACTTTCTTTTGGTGCTATCCAGCAGAAATTATGTGATGATGGAAAAGTTCTATAATCGGTGCCATCTAATAGGGTAGGCACTAGCCGTGTGTGGTTACTGAGCACTTGAAATGTGGTTAGTTTAATTAAGGCACTAAATTTCTCATTTAAGTTTAACTAATTTAAGTTTAAAGACACATGTGGTTAGTGGTGGTCATATTGCACAGTGAAAGCCTAGCTGTTTTAATCTGGTCCAAAGACTAGCTGATCAGCANCATGTGGTTAGTGGCGGTCATATTGCACAGTGAAAGCCTAGCTGTTTTAATCTGGTCCAAAGACTAGCTGATCAGCAGATAATTCTTTAAGAAAGCCAAGACAGATTTTTAGTTTGTTCTTTTTCCTAAAGTGTTGATGATGCTCAGCATCTTTATAGGAAGAAGAAAATTATCAATTATCAAGCATAAATTCAGGCNCCAAGACAGATTTTTAGTTTGTTCTTTTTCCTAAAGTGTCGATGATGCTCAGCATCTTTATAGGAAGAAGAAAATTATCAATTATCAAGCATAAATTCAGGCAAATAAAGAACTATAGCCATCAACTTCACTAGGTTTTATGATATTTGACAGATCCATTTTAATTTTACAGGAACCCAAATGACATAAACCATCAACATTTTAAAATTCTGATCATGAATTTGCTATGAATATTTAATGAGTTCCCATAAATAGATAGTCCTATAATAATTTTAATCCTGCATATCATATCATATGCCTATCAGGTTCAGATATAAGCCATGGTGTACGGGTAAATGTTGAACCAGTCCTCTGTGAAAAATGTGTGTGTAATTTATTATACATTTTGCCATTATAAAGGATGTGAGGACCAGCACCCATTTCAACATAATGATAAAATATACATTACTCCTATGAATTCCATATAGCCAATTGATTCTCACGGAATGGTTTTATTGATTTTTGCCAGATTCTTTTATGCCTTGCCAACCTATGGTTGCAGTTAATTCACAAGTATAATTCTGACATCAACGTTGGGTATTTTTGTTTATGTTGAGGTGGGTGAAATTGAAACAATAAAGACAATTGGTAGAGCCTCAGTCCTTCATCAATGATATGAGCAACTTCTTCACTAAATCAGATAATACTTTCCACATACTAGAAAAAGATTTCCTCAGTTTTCTGTGTAACTCACAACATAATGACTATAGACACGACACACTTTTAAAGTCCAGTCTACATGATTAATTCTTTCTCTATCAATTTCTTGAGTCTAACAATTGACAAGATAATAAATCAAGCTCTAATTTGTAGCATTTGCTCATTTTCATGGCATAACTACTCCCACCATGACAACCGTAGACTGGCAATACAGCAGCACCGGAAGTCCAGTTGGTAAGCTGCAGGAGACATGACCAACCACAAGGGCATAGATAATAATGAGATGTAATAAAGTAACTAGAAAGTGATGAGTTTTGCATATTAACCACTTTTGTTCTTAATATAATCTATTTAGTAATAAGTTTATAAAACTTAATTCCTCATAATGGCTAGTCCCAGAATCAGTCCTGTGGTCATCAACAATTTATTGAGGGGCCACTCTGTGCCAGGACTGTGTGTTAGGCTATAAACATGAATCCAGCCTATCAATATGCGTGCCTTCCAGGACGCGCTTGTACCCTCTTCTGTATCAACCTTTTCCCCCTGGATGATCTCATCTAGGTTCATGGCTTTAATATCATTGTCATGCTGATGACTCCTCAATTTATGTTTCCACCTCTCTTTCTGCTGCAAGCTCCAGACTCATAATTCCAACAGGCTACTTGATGACTGCCCTTGGATATCTTATGGTTATTATAAACTTCACACGGCCATTCCAGCTTGACACATCTTAATGTCCACCTTCTGTCCCAGATCTATCCACTCTTACTCAGTTCTTCACCATACACACTGTCAATGACACCACCATATACCACTGAATAGAGCTCCAATTTAAGACCTATCCTTGGTCCTTCTCTTTCATATTTTCTGCACCCAATCCATCAGCAATTTGTCTCTCCTATGCCAAAGTCTTACCTGAATCTGGACAGTTTTCAGCAAAAACTGTCTCTCATTGGGATTATAGAGAGACTCCTACTAGGTCTCCTTGCCTTTACTTTCCCTCATACAGACCTGACATACAAGAAGAAGAATGAACTCTTAAAAATATAACCCAGCTCAAACAAACTTTTTTGTTTGAAGTCTCTCCAGTGATTATTTATTATAATCAGAATAAAGTCCAAATGTCTTGCCATGTCTATGGTAGGTGGAATAATGGACCCCCAAAGATGTCCATGTCCTAATCTCTAGAACCTGTGAATAAGTATTTCCTTACATGGCAAAAGGAACTTTGAGGATGTGACTAAATTAAGGCCTTTGAGACGGGGAGGTTGTCCACATGGTCCCAGGGTAATCATAAGAGTTCTTAGAAGAGGAAGAAGGAGGTCGAAGAGAGTTAGAGGCGGATGTGACTATGGAGTGATCAGGGAGATGCCACTTTGCTGTCTTTGAAGACAGAGGAAATGGGGCAAAAGCCAAGGAATAAGGGTGACCTGTGGAAGCTGGAAAAGGCAAGGGAATGGATTCTTCTCTAGAGCCTCCGGAAAGGAATGCAGCCCTGCCAACACCGTGGTTGTAGCCCAGTGAGACCCCTGTCAGACCTGTAACTTACAGAACTGTAAGATAATAAATTTGTGTTGTTGGATCCACCAAATTTGTGACAATTTGTTACAGCCACAATAGGAAACGAATGCAATAGTCTACAAAACCCTCCAAGATCGGCCTCTGTCTCTCGGCTCTCATTGCCTGTCATTCTCCCCCTTGCCTACCGTGCTCTGGCCATCTACATGTTTGTGTTTGCATAACCAGGTGGGTCTTTCCCTAGGGCTTTTGTACCCGCTATGCCTTGCCTATGACTTTCTTTCCAAGGTCTTCACGTAGTTGGCTCTTCATCATTGAGGTTTCTGGATCCTCTTCAAAAAAGCACCATCCCCTAGTCACTTTTTATTCTGTGTTTTATTTTCTGAACGGCTTTTATTAGGATCTGAAATTGTCTTAATCATTTGCTTATTGTCTCTGTACCTCCCCTTCCCACCAGACATGTACCATCAAAATATAAACTTCGTGAAGTCAGGGACCTAGTCTGTCATGTTCATTCAGTAAGTACTCAATGACTATTTGCTGAAAAAATGAATGAAAACATGGTGCCTTGCTTCGGCATACACACATTCGGTGGGAGAGAAGATGAAAAAAGCAATGATGATAGAAGAGTGTAATGGAGGCTATGAATGCAGTTCCTGTGGGATGTTATGGGCCCCCATGAGAAAAGCACCTTAGTAGGCTTTCCAGAGGAATGATGACTGAAAGAATCCTAAGGAGAAACTGGGAAAGCAAAAGCCAAGTGAAAAGGAGCAGGTGGGTTGTCAGGCAGAGGATGAGGGAGGGGCCAGGGCACAAAGGTGTGAAAGGAAAGGCATTATGGGAACTACAGGTGGTTCAGTTACCTTGAGAGCCTGAAGTGAAAGGAAAGATGATGCCTTACCATGGAAGACTTGACATGACCTACCAAGGGATTTTTAATTTGTGTAGGTCACAATTAGGGGGCTTTGAAGGGTTGTAAGCAGTGTCAGAAAATGTATTCTGATGATACTATTGAGAATAGATTGAAGGGGAGGGATGCTGGAGCAGAACACCAGCTGGGAGGACATGACCATTGTCAAAGACCCTAGGGCAGTGGCAGTGGAGATGGAGAATAAATGGGGAGATCTGAGGACTGTTTTAGAGATTTTGTGGGAGTGGTGAGCAATTTATCATGTGGAGCAAGGGAGAAAAAGGATTAGGGATGACTCCCTGGGTTCTGGCTTGAGTGACCTGGCAGAGAGTGCTACCACCAATAACAATAGGGGATACAGGAGGAGGAGATGAGGCAGATTTCACTCTGACATGTTTGAGGTGCCATGGGTAAAGGAGACATCTCTGAAGCACTTGGATAATTGGATCTGAAGTTTGGAGGAAAGACTAAGACTAGAAATTTAGATTTGAGAGTCCGTGGCATATGTGATATGAGTGGTTGGGACAGTTCCAAAGATCTAGAGATTAGAAGAAGGTTGAGGGTAGAATCCCAAGGAACTTCAATTTTTATACATTGGATAGAAGAAGATTAGTCCAAGAGTAGGACCAAGAAGAAGTAGAGAGGAAGAAAAAGAATCACAAATGTTGCTCTTATGGTCAGAAATGTCTGGCTTCTTCTTCTGCACCTACAATTTAGTGCCCATTTTAAATTTGACCTCTTTGAAGTCCTCTCCAATAGATGGAAATGGTTTTTATTGAATCTGTATCACACCTTGTTTGTACCTCTTTTATGGTGATTGCCACATGGAAACCATTTTGTTTTTTGTCTTTTGCTTTTTTCTTTTGTACTTTGGTCTAATTATCTCACTCCTATGTTGTAAATTTCTTGAGTGCAGAGGCTATGACTCACTTACTTTTCATTCTTTGGAACTCTCAGGAGAGTATCTTGCACATATTACCTTTATGATGAGTGAAAATGACCACTGAATCCAGCAAATACTCATTGGGAAGTAAAAATTATTTATGTTTTAAAGAAAACAGTAATCATTTGAATAAATACAGGTGTTACCAAACAGTTAGCAAAATATTTCGAGATGACAGTAGTGTATCATCTTGATACACTTGATCATTACGAATTCCTATGTAGTCACAATGAAGAATTATTTATTTACTGAATGCTTACTATGTTCCAGCCATTCTGTCAAGTTCTTTATACATACGATTTCATATAATCTTTACAGTAACCTATGGGCATGGCATTCTTATTATTCCCATTTCGCAGATGGAGGATAGGAATTTCAGAGAAGTTGAATAACCTGCCCAAGATCACACAGTCACTAAAGGGCTAAGATTTAAAGCTGAGCAGCCTGTCTCTAGAGCTCATGTCTTTCAGGTGACAACATATAGAAAACTCTGTGTTAAGGCAAGTCGTGTGCAGGAGGGGAACTTCAGAGACCTCCAAAAGGACTTTGGTAATTTAAGTGCCCCTAATCAGGGATACATTTTGCGTGGTTAGAAATAGGTATGTGACATATTTGCATGGGAAACAAATAGTTACATTTTTGTGATTTGCCTTAAAACAAAGACTTGTTGATCTAAACAAATAGCAAAATAAGATCAATTCATTAAGAGATTTAGAAATGCAGAACTTTGCTCTGGAATACTATAGCACAAAAACCAAATATTGGCCACCATGATCTAAGGCAGAAACAAATGAATCTAATGGAGTCAAAGACCCAAAAGAGGTTTTAGTGCCCAAAGTAGGAGAGCTTTAAGAGCTATCCTTACTGCAGTTGTAGTAGTAATATCTGGTTCCTCCTGGTTCTTTGTTGTTTAACAACAAGGTGGGGAATGGTTTTAGTTCTCGTTGGCCTGTTAAAATTGTAACATACACTGTATAAATTGTGTCTCTCTTGGACTGTAAGCCTATCAAGAACAGAGCTCACTTTTCCCATTATTCTATAGCAAATACAAAAGAAGAACAGGCAAAGGACAGGATACAACTTGTAGCAATTATTGCAGTGGGGCAGATGCGAGCTCTAGAAAGTAGGGGCTTGGCTCTTTTTGTTTACCACTGGCCTTTAAGGGAGATTCTGAGCTCAGTAAATATTTGTTGAAGGAATGGTTTTATAGAATGGGGCAATTGTCTGACAGGTGAAATTGATTACCTACTAAATCTTTCCGTTTTTAAGGTCTGTGATAGTCTTCATAGTCTTAATTCCTACTAAAAATGATGTTGGTCCCTTTTCTTTTGTGCTAATGTGGTATGACAAACTACTCATTTTTCAGTTCACTTTTTCAGATTATTAAACATAATGATAAGCTTGCTAGTGTATAATCACTTCGATAGTACCATATTGGTATGTTTTTGACTAATATTCCCATTAATTGAATGATAGAGCAAATTTAAATGATTGTGTTATTAGAGAAAAAATGATTCTAATATTGTGAGACATCAACAACTCAAATCCATATTCAAGGAATTGTACATAGTCTGTCTTTTTTTTCAGTTTATTAAGGAAAACTAGAATTGACATGTCTGTCACATTCTTGTCACATCTACATCTTTGTAATCAGAATATCTCAGACTTCACCAACCAGATAACACCACTGTATTATTCAGGACTCGCCCCACTGCAAGTGACAGAAACCAAATTCAAATTAGCTGAGGCAGTGATGGAGATTATTGGTTTGTGTAAGCAGCGAAGGGGAGGGCTAGGTGACAGAACCATGGATGTGACTGTCATTAGATCTCCTTCCCTCCATCTCTCCAGTACTCCCTGCAAATTAGCTTTGTTCTCTTCAACTGGTTTCTTGCCCAAGGCTAAAACTCAGGTGTTTGTGGAGGGGGAGGGGGTGGGGGGGTTGCTGCAGCTTTAAGGCGTATCTTCTGATTTGTAACCAGAGAGAAGAAGGTTAATCCTTCCAGTTTCAGTTCAAGAAAGGCTGGGGAAGAACTCTCAGTGCCCCCCTTGGGGATTTGATTCGTTTCTGTGTCCCGGAAGGACTGGTGAGAGCCTCTGACCCATTAGCCTCAGTAACAGCTCTACTCTTAACAGTTGGAGATGAGGTGTGATCTGTGTATCAGAGAGCAGGTGAAAAAGAGTGCCGTCCGCTGCACTTGTGAGATTGGCGTTCCCTCCATGATGGCTGCGAGCTGTCAGAGTAAGAAGGGAGTTTGGTCTTGTACGGAGCCTCTGTGCACTGAGGATTCTGAGAATCCTCAGGATGCCTAGAAAAGTAGCCAAGACTCGATCTTGGCTTTCACTCCCTTCTCTGGATCCCACCGTCTTGGACATGATCATGAAACTTCGCACAGGAGGCAGGACCAGCGCCACCACCATAGTCCTGGACTCGGGACTGGTGGAGATGAATACTCATTCCATGAAGGAGAAACTGACTTGCTCCCGTGCCCCTCCGCCAGGAGTCTGCAGTTCTCGAGCTTGCCGGGAAGGAGCTCCTTCTAACTGTTGCTTCTCTGGGGTGCATGCACTACCTCGGTGGACACAGTGGGATGGGATGGATTTGGGTGTCCCTTTTCATTGTGTGTGCAGATGTAGGATCGCACTAGTTACCTTCACTCTTAGTGTGTTAGCTCTAACTTGGTGAGTTTCTGGAGCCCCTTCAGTCTCAGTTTGACCTCTCTTGGTGCCGCTTTGATTTAAGAGGTGTAAGGGACATTTATGCTGGAAGATTACGATCACCCAGGAGCGATTCTTTGGTATCAGTTGATTTAGTCATCTGCATAATTCCTCAAAAGGCAGATTCACCTTAATTTTGTACTAAATAGGAAACTCACCCTCCCTATACACAATTATTAATGTTTAAAACCATGCAGAGAGTTAAGGCAAACTTTGTGAGTTTTTAAAGTAACAGTTTTATTTAGATATGATTTGCATACTATAAAATCAGCATACAGTTAATTTACAGTGTGTAATCAGCTTTAGTGTATTCATGGACTTGTGCAACCATCACCACAATCGGATTTAACCCATTTCATCACCCAAAAAAGTAACTATTCTCAGTCATTCCTCACTGTCTTCTACTCCCCTCTCCCCAGTCCTAGGCACCCATGCATCTTCTCTCTGTCCCTAGGGTTTTCCCTGTTCTGGACATCTCATAGAAATGGAATCATACAATGTGTTGTCCTTTGTGTTCCTTAACTTAGCATAATGTTTTCAAAGTTCCCTGATGTTGTAGCATGTATCTGTACTTCATTCCCTTTTATGGCTGAATAATATTCCATTGTATGGAGAGACCACATTTTGTTTATCTGTTCATCAGTTGATGGACATTAGAGCTATTTCCACTTTGGGCCATTATTATGAATAATGCTGATGTGAGCATTCATGTGCAGATGTTTGTGTAGACACGTGTTTTCAATTCTTTGGATTATATACCTAGGAGTTGAATGGCTGGTTCATATGGTAATTGAACTGCCAGACTACTTTCCAAGGTGGCTGCACCATTTTGCATTCCCACCAGAAAAGTATGAGGGTCCCAATTTGTCCACATTCTAAGGGATATTTTAGCAGAAGACATGATAAAGGTCAAAGAGAGGCATGTGAAGTCACGAACTCTATTTATTGGCAATAAGCTCAATAAACTTTAAATTTTTAAGACTCTATTAATCCAACCTAAAAAGTAGTATTTAAAATACATACGTCTGGGGCACCTGGGTGGCTCAGTTGGTTAAGCGTCCGACTCTTGATTTTGGCTCAAGTCCATGATCTCAGTGTCTTGAGATCGAGCCTCACGCTGGGCTATGTGCCAGGCGTGGAGCCTACTTAAGATTCTCTCTCTTTCTCCCTCTGCCCTTTCCCCCCTTAAAAAAAGATGAAATACGTTATTTCTACTCAGAAACCCTACAGTTTATGAGTCTAAATAATACACAAGAATAAAACTTCAATGTGCCGTGCAAGTTTATCTAATTTCTAATAAGTGACTAATAGCAAGGATTAATGTATCTGAACAAAGATTTCACGTTGGTAGTGTTCAATTTTCTTTCCAAGAAAGCTCATCATTGTGTAAAAAAAATTAGTAAATACAACTGAGTCAGTGGAGGTACGGGTTTTATATGATTGTGTTTTCTGGAACTACCCGTATCTGAGCCTTAGCTCAGCCAAGACATCCTATAATATTTGTAATAAAGCAATAAATAATGTATGTAGATATGAAAAAAAGCAGTAATATTTACACGTGACAAAAAGGCTTGGTGGTGCTATTCAAATACTACTTAATGCAACATCATAAACTTCTTCATGACCAAAAACAACTAAGTGGTGGGGCACTTCTTTTTCTCTCTATTCTTTCTCGCAAGCCTGACTGTGGAAGGCTTTTAAGGCAGCGAGTGCCAGCTTCTCAATGATTTGTCCCTTTCCATCATCGGGTGAAGTTTTGCCATTGTATCTGACAGACATTTTTGGAGCTTTTGCATTCACCTGAATATTTATATAATGAAACAAATTCTTCATTTCACAAACAATAAATAACCAAGGGATTATAAGACACTTGGTACGTTTATTTTATGGTTTGAAATGGCTTGGAATTTATTTTATGGTTTCTGTTATGTGAATCTCTGTCAAGGGAGGGACTCCCACATATCTTATACGTGGCTCCCAGCCCATGAATGAACACTTGCACTTCTTAAGGACCTGTGTGACCTGACCTTGGTTATTTTTCCATCCTCCAACCACTATCTTCCCTACTCATACCCTGAGTGTCAAGGTATATCAGGGATGGTTTGATGTAACCTCAGCCTTACTTTGAGGCTAGTTTGGAGTCACCTGGCTTCTTCCTCAGATTGTAATTTGGTGGAATGGCCTGGGTCTATGCTGCTGGGGAGTGAATAAAGTTGAGAGGCTGCCTAGCTTGTATTTTTGTTCTGAGGACCGATGGGGAGGAGATCCTAAATTGATCTGAATGAAATCTAGGCAGCAAATAATCCTGTCGAATGCTTTTGAACTAATGTTGTGAAGTAAATATGAACACCGTGAGCTTGTGTGTTTATAAATTGACCAACATGATATGCTACTTTATAGACCGGATGTAAGTGAAAAATTCAGGGGTTGAGAAAGCTATAGTTTCTCTACTCAAGGTTTTACATTTTTTTTAAAGTTTTACATTTTGACATCTTACGTTCTAGAGTACTTAACTCAATTCTACCTTGTTTCAAGCATGGTTTTCTAAAACTATGTCTACATCAAGTGAAAACATGAACTCGAAAGATTGTATGTAACATGGTGAATTTTTCTTTTTGAAAAAAGCTTACTTTGTCATTATTAGACTCTCTCAGTTGTGCTTTGTGACATTTCCATTCAGAAATGTCTTGAAATAAATGAGAGTTTTACAGGAATCAGAGTGGACAAGATGCTATGTCTTCCCGATCATTACTGGCTAATCTTGGTGCAATTATGGTTATCTCATCTCATCCCACTGTTACACACTCAGACCTCCTGGGTGCCTCATGCAAATGCCTGGATGTTATTTTATTGTATTTATTTATTTATTTATTTATTTATTTTTTGCCTGGATATTTTTTAAGATCAGAAATTCTCTTTGTTCCTCATCAAGCATTATCCCTATTTAAGGTTTGTAAATAGAAAAACTTCAAGCCATCCTGGGTTTTAAAGTAATGGTAGATTTTTCTTCTGGAACATTTATCTTATGTAGAGAAGTACTTAATATAATTTGAAGAATACAGGGCCTGCTTACCCCCCTGATGTGTAAAAACTATTTTCAAAATGGCTATAGGTGTGATACGGTTTATAAGTTCCACCTCAAAAGAGCTATGTCTATTTGTTTGTGTATCTACATTTGTAAACCTCCAATAAAATTTTACTCATTCGGGGCACCTCAGTGGCTCAGTCAGTTAAGCGTCTGCCTTTGGCTCAGGTCATGAACCTGGGGTTCTGGGATCGAGTCCCACATTGGGCTTCCTGCTCAACGGGGAGCTTCTCCCTCTCCTCCTGCGGCTGTCCCTGCTTGTGCGCACGCTTTTGTTCTCTCTCTCTCTCTCAAGTGAATAAACAAAGTCTTTTTAAAAAATTTACTCTTTCATAATTCTCACTATTGAAAATCTCAGTGCTTTGAATTTTTTATCCATCTACCTTTAATTAGTAACCAAACTGGTGATTCAGAGGTACTGTGACAATAGGCATTATTTTTTTAAATCATCAAAGAAAGATCAAATTTTGTCCCTAATGACTTCAACATTTAACTCATTTTCTTGTAGCATAAAAAATAGTCTGCGCAGAGGCCAGACACCAGACTCAAAGCCCAGCCTCACCTTTGTCTCCCTCTGACCTTGAGCAAGTTTCCTAACCTGTTAGCCTCATTTTCCTCATCTCTTTTTCGTTGATAATGATGTATAGCTTGTAAGTTTCACGTGAGAATTAAGCCAGTAAATGTACTTGTCTGGTGCATAAATTGTATTCTTGATGATTTGTCCCTTTCCATCATCTAGCTGCAATGGGTCAACAACACCAATGATAACAGTAATAATACTTTGGAAATATTATTCTATGTGGAACATATGTTGTAATCTCTTTTTTTTTTTTAAGATTTCATTTATTTATTTGAGAGCGAGCATACACGTGTGCATGAGCATGGGGAGGCAAAGAGGCAAAGGGGGAGAGAGAGGAGTGGAGGTGGAGGGAGAGGGAGAAACAGACTCCCCGCTCAGTGCAGAGCCAAGGCAGTGCTGGATCCCGGACCCCACGATCATGACCTGAGCCAAAGTCAGAGGCTTAACTGACTGAGCCACTCAGGCACCCCCGTTGTAATCTTTTGAACCAAATGATGTGATAATCCATTAGTCAATTACTGTACCTTCTGTTATAATGTGCAGTTATGCACAAATATGTGTGTGTGCACACACAAGTCCATACATACTGCAACTGAAGTTTTAAAAAGAGGCTTTAGAATTTAAATCCTCCTGTATTTGGATACATAGATTCTCAAGGTCAGCACTTCTCACATCTTCTCAAGTGCAGGAAGAAACACGGGCACATTACTATGCTATATGGCAGACTGTCTCAAATGGGAAGACAATTCCGGCCGACTGAACAGCGTCTTAACCTCGGGCACCCATGGTTTATGGCTGCCTCTTGATTGTGTCAGGAAGGGCGCAAGGCCAGACTTGTATTAGCTATCAGAGAGAAAGCACTTGGAAGAGAGCAGAACGGGGGGGTTTGACTCTGGTGCGGCACAGGGGCGCTTGGTCTTGCCTGCCCGATTCACATAGCACACTTCATCCAAGTGCCGGAGCAATGTCACACAGCTCAGCATAACAGTGCTCAACAGCACATTTCAGGGAGCACTTTTGGTGATGTCTGTGTGACTCTCCCCAGAACAACATCCTCCCATTTAATCGACTAGAGCTGGTCAACGCATCAGTTATAGTTTTACACCCTAAAGCAATAAAACCTGTTTATTATTTTTTTTCACTTAAGCTAAGGATTTTATTTTCCCAGGAATGACTAAGTTGTTTCTTTGTCCTATCCATATACTTTAAATATGCTTCAAAAAAAGCTTGTTTACAAGTGTCCTTTTAAAAATAAAAGCCAAGTGTAAAGTCCCCCTTTTTTTCTTTTTGTGCAAATCCTTGTGTGTTTTTAATTTGGAGGGTCATCTGCATCATATACTCTACCTACCTACTAAAAAATGCATTAAGACCCCAGGGCTGGAATACTTTGTAATAAATGAGCATAAAGCCCAGTGCTGTGAGGGCTGATGGATTTTGGAAGGAGACGTAAGGCCTTTGTTTTTTTTAGACCCTTCTTAAAAACCTAGGAACAGATAGTCATCCTTGGAATTTGTGATGTATTCTGCATGAGGATAATTTTGCCTCTGGGCAAGTCAGAGCCAGGCCAGAATCACTCCTGGGATTTTGAAGTCTGAAGTCACCTGTTTGGCTCTGCTCACTAGAGAACCCAAGAATGCTGGTCATTGGCCAGTGTGAGCAATGGTTGAGAAATGACGTGTTGTAGCAATCATTTCCAGAATTTTTTAAGGTACACAAAAACTTCCACGTTGCTTTTTAGGTATTAAAAAGGCAAATCTGGGTGGGGTTTTCAGGTAGGGACTTAGAAATAAAGGACCTAATTCAGATTTTAAAAATCTCCATGACGGTTCTTTCTCTCAGAGAACTCTGAAATGCCCTCTTAGTCTTTTGAACAGGATTTTTGGAAAAATAATCATGCTATAATGCCAGTATGAGATCAGCCTTTGTTCAAGGAAACAAAGGAAGACCATCAAACATTACTGAATCTGTTTGGAGATGCTAGAAGAGAGCCGGGAGAAGTGAAGGGAATGAAGTTCATTCTGGGATATCTAGATGAGTATTGGCATTATTTCCCTTTTCGATCTCTTCTCGATCTTGAAAAAATAGCCACATACGTTGTGTTAGTTTTTCTCTTGCTGTTACCCAGCATGACTGCCTCTTGAAATCCTCCACTGGGTCTCCAAGCTTCTGTCCGGAGGCACTTTTTCATAGAAATGTTTTACTATCCAATTTTAAAAAGCATTTATTTATTCAACACATGCTTATTCATGCTTAGTGCGTGCCAGGTGGTGCTGCAAGTTCTCAGGGCTCATCAGCGAACAAGCAGACAAAGCTCCTTGCCCTCTTCGAGTTTGCAGTTCACTTCCCCGCCGAGCCACTGGCTTGTCTATGCGTGACAGGAGCCAGCCTGCAGCATGCTTATTGGGTCTCTCTGGTCCAAGGGGATCTATGATAAGTTGCTTGTAGTATGGCTCAAATTCAGCTAACATAATACACTCATATATACAGAAAGCAAATATTTTTTAAACATTTTCTCTGTACCTGATCTATTCTTCCTTATGTGTCCCTGCCTGGTGAAAAATGAAAATAAAACAAGGAAAAGCTAGATTTTTTTTTTTTTTTTCTCATCCAGTGTAGCGATGGAACCATTGCTTTCCGGTAATGCTTAGTTTCTAGACTGCAAGAAAGAGGGACGGGGAAGAGGTGCTGCATCAGATAAGACTTTTGAATGCTGGGAGATTATTTTCTCAGTGTTCTGTGCTACTCATAATTCAGCATCTACAGACACAACACACTTTTAAATCTGATCTGCATTATTAACATTTCCCCCATCATTTTCCTAAGTCTAGACAGTCAACCAAACAATAAATCAAGCCCTGACTGTAGCATTTGTAGCCTCCACAGTGTGAATACTTCTACCACGGCTGATTTCAGGGTGCCAGTATGATGTCACTGAATGCAGGAAAGATGTGCAACCGCTCCCCATTATGGAATATTTCCAGCAAATGGAGACATAGCCATAAATAACTTCTAGGCTGTAAATAATAGTTAAACATAGAGTAAAATAGTTAGGAAGTGATGAGTTTTGAGTACCAAGTACCTTTGTTTTTAATATAATTTATTTAATTAGAAATTTACATAATTTAATTGTTAATAATGGCTCTGTTTGACAACTGGCTCGCAAGTTTCTTAAAAATTTAGCGATCAACTCATAAGTCACTATGTCAGACCAAAACTGTAGTAATCATAAATGATCTCTTAATTCCCTTATCACTCTCCATTTAATCCAACAGCAGATTGTGTTGACTCTACCTCTAAAACGTATCTTGAATCCCTCACCTCTCGTCACATTGCCTCTCCTCTGTGTGCCTGCAATGTCCTCCTGACTGCTCCCTCTGCTTCCACTACTACTGTTTCTATGGTCTGTTCTCCAGACAAAAGCCGGAGTCATACATTTTTTAAAGATTTTATTTATTCATTTGAGAGAGAGAGCGACAGAGAGCACAAGCAGGGGAAGCAACAGAGGGAGAGGAAGAAGCAGACTCCCTGCTGAGCTGGGAGCCCAGTGTGGGGCTCCATCCCAGGACCTGAAGATCATGACCCGAGCCGAAGGCAGATGTTTAACTGATTGAGCCACCCAGGCGCCCTCATATTCTTAAAAGTGTATATCACATCATATCACTTCCCATCTTAAACTCTTCAACATTTTCCCATTGTTCTTTGAAGAAAACTCAAGCTTTTATCATGCCCAACGAGGCCCCGTGTCATCTGCCTACAGCCCCCTCATAGCTTCATCTTACCCATTGTCCTGCTCAGGCACCACATTCCAGCCACACTGGCTTGGGTTGCTTTTCCTAAAACATATCTACTTTGTAGCAATCTCAGGGTATTGGAATTTATTCCCTTTCCTAGGAATGCTCTTCCCTCACAACATTCCAGGGTTGGCTCCTTCTCCTTAGGTTTCAGTGAAATATTCCTGTGGAGGTTAATTGTATGTGTCATTTTGACTGGACCATAGGATGCCCAGATACCTGGTTAAGTATTTTTTCTAGGTGTGCGTTTATGTGTGTGTGGGGGGGGGTGGGGGAGGGTGTTTTCAAAGAGATTGGAATTGGCTGAGTGGGTAAAAGGAGATTACCTTCCCCAATGTGAGTAGGCGTCATCCAATCCACTGAGGGCCTAAATGAAGCAAAGAGGCAAAGAAGGTTGAATTGGCTTTCTAATTTGTTTAGATGGAATGACTTGAATGAATTTATTTCTGGTAGTTAAGATAGCACTGATAGTTCATGGAGTGAACTTGTAATAAAGATATGCAAACTATCTGCTTTGGATACTCCTAATCAACCACTTGCAAGAAGTAAGCAGTTGGACGACTGTGTATGTGACACTTCTTAATATTTTTGGAAAAGGAATGTGTATAATGACATTGGTGGGCAACTCCTAACGTCTCTGAACAAAATAGTAAAAGAAGAGGATGAGCTCAGAGATTTGAATTCCCAGTTCAAGCACTGAATAAATGACCTGAAGGCTTCTGTTCAAGCCCTAAAAGAGACCCTTTTCTCCAGTAGAGGCAGGGCTGAAATTGCTGAAAATCCAGTGCAGAATCTTATCCGGTGACTGGCTCATAGAATTACATTCAATGTATGTTGAACTCTCACATTTACAAGGTGTCCGCTGTAAAAGTGAGGGTATGGATTGGGAAATAATCAGATCCTATAAGTTCCCACATGTGGGAAGATCCTGATGAAGTTGGGGACATTGAGCCCCTAAATTATGATGAGTCCTCTCTGCTACTTTAAGAGATCTCCCTACCCTGAGTGGAAGTGGTCTCCTCACCCCACTGGAAGTAACGTCCTTGCCTCCTGCAGAAATGGCCCCTTCACCCCAAGTGGTAATAGCATCTGTGGTACCTGCCTTTCCACTTCCAGCTGAGGAGATTAACTGTATAATGCCTGAAGCAGTTGCATGCAAGACAATGCTGCTTCTGCTCAGGACACACCCTCGACACTCCTCTTTGTTTCTAGACCTGTAACTAGACTCAAGTCCCCGCCAGGTCCTGAAGGCGGGGTACAAAGTGAGACCCATAAGGAAGTACTCTACCATCCAAAAGATCTCTTTGAGTTTTCCAATTTATACGACAGAAATCCAGGGAACATCTGTGTGAATGGATAGTAAGAGTGTGGAATCGTGGAGAAAGGAAACTAAGGTTGGATCAAGCCGGTTTATTGATGTGGGCTCACTAACAGAGCTTCTGCATTTCATGTTGTAGCCCAGGGAGTTAGAAAGGGCTCTAACAATTTGTTTGGTTAGTTCAAAAGGTGGCCCAGAGTGAATGAATTGAAACTGCCCAACCTGCCTTGGTTTGATGTAGAGGAGGGGATGGAAAGGCTCAGGGAAGTGGGAATGTTAGAGGGATTTGTCATTTAAAACCTTCTTCCCCACGTTGGGAGAGTCCTGAAGACCTGCTTTTCCCTAGTACTCTGAGAAATACGTGTGTGAGGGGAGCCCTGACATCCTTCAGGAGCTCTGTAATTGTTCCCTGTGGGTCAGACCTCACAGTGGGCACTGCAGTCACTGAACTGGGAAACCTAAACATGATGGGAGTAATTGGATGCGGGGGAGGGGCAGGGGCCCAGTGACAGCACTCAACAGCCATGGCAAAGTGAGTGTGGTTATTGTAATGGACAGTAGGAGAATGAGAGCAGCAATCAGTCATGTGATTCATGCAGACCTACGGAGGTGATGAGTTGATCATAGTACTCCAAGAAATCAAAGAGATAGGAAGCCCGATAAATGCTTACTTGATTTCTCTAAGCAAAAAAGTTCTAGGTCAAGTGAACCAAAATCTCACCTGAACCATAAAAATAGTCATGGCCCCTTTAGCAATTCCCAGACTTGAGCCAAAGCCCTTGCGTGAAGGGGAGGCTGAGTTCCCTCAAGGAATGCTCTGGCTGTGTCAGCCACAACCACGTGACCAGTAACAGAAATGAAGGATGCTATTATAATGAGCATTTCCTCCTTCATTTGTTGTGAATATATTTGTGTGTGTGTGTATGTATCAAATATCTCCTTTTCTTTCCTCTTATTATAAGGTGTATCGATATTATATCATAGTATTTAAGTATTACTAATTTTACATCATAGTATTGAAGTTACAAGATATCAGGGAGAATAACATCATTTCAGGACTTTACCTCCTTCTCTGGGAAAGAGATTAAAGCATTTTCAGTTGGAGGCAGGATAGTCATATCACATTAGGTGCAATTATAACTTTTTTTTTAAGATCTTACTTTTTTTTATTTGCGAGAGCGCGTGCGTGCGTGAGTGGAGGGGGAGGAACAGAGGGAAGGAGAGAAGCAGACTCCCTGGTGAGCAGCAAGCCCAATGGGGTGCGGGGCTCCATCCCCAGACTCTGGGATCCTGACCTGAGCCAAAGGCAGACACTGAACCGACCGAGCCACCCAGCTGCCCCTTGTTTTCTTTATTCACAAATTAAGTGCAGTTTAAGGAGATGTATATGCTGCCAGGCTGACAAGAAGTGGACTTGCGATAGTTAATTTTATGTGTCAACTTGACTGGGCCTTGGGATGCCCAGATAGCTAGTTAGACATTATTTCTGGGTGTGTCTATGAGGGTGTTTCTAAAATACATTTCCATTTGAACTGGTTTACTGAATGAAGCAGACGGCCCTCCCCAATGTGAGTGGTCATCATCCAATCCTTTCAGGACCTGAATGGGACAAAAAGCTGGAGGAATTCCATCTTTGCCTGACTGCTGGAGCTGGGACCTCAGTTTTCCTCCTGCTTTTGGCTCCTGGTTCTCAGGCCTTCAGACTTGGACTGACTCTCTGGCTTGCAGGTCTTTGAGCTATACCGCTGGCTTTTTGGGGTCTCTGGCTCACGGATGGCAGATCATGAGATTCCTCAGCCTTCATAATTGCATGAGCCAATACCTTACCGTAAATCTCTCTTTATCCACTATCTTCTATCTATATATCCCTATCTATCTATTATCTATCATCTATCATCTTCCCTATTGGTTCTGTTTCTTTGGAGAACTCTGACTAATACAATGTTCTAAGAGAGTCTTCCCTGGGTTTTTTTTTTTTTTTTAAATCTAAAGTAGCCCCCGC
The DNA here is from genome assembly GCA_002007465.1 of Ailurus styani. Lineage (NCBI taxonomy): Eukaryota > Metazoa > Chordata > Mammalia > Carnivora > Ailuridae > Ailurus > Ailurus styani. The sequence goes on from LNAC01000210.1 coordinate 4,266,854, forward strand.
TCCCCACATCACCACTCTGTCACATTACCTTATTTCCACCAATTCAGGCAAATCACTTATCCTTGTTATGCCTCAGTATTATCATTTTTTAAGTGGAAATAGCTTTAATACTGCCCTCATAGGGTTGTGAAAATCAAAAAGAGTTAATATATATAAATTATTTTGAACATTACCTGGATCGTTTAAACACTACATAAGTTTACTGCTGATATTATTGTCATTGTTGATATTATTATTGAAATGGTCAAAGTGCTCATCACTGCCTAAAAGTACTTTGTGCATGTGTTTGTCTGTGTATCTATTTTCCGCTTCCTCCACTGGAGAGCCGTGAACTTGAACACCTTGCACATTGCCGTGTTCTGTGGCGTAAAATAGTGCCTGGCATTTTTTGAACGAACGTGTGTATAAGTGAATAAACACAAGAACTGATAGTGACACCAGGTTTAATTTCAGAAAAAATTATCAAAGAGGCTTATAATCGGCATGATTGTAAAAACACAGTCTTTCATGTAGCTGGGAGAATTCCTTGACTCCTGCCGCATGCTGAATACTGGTCCTTCCTGAGTGCCAAGTCACTATTGGCTCAGTGGCCTCAACTGTCAGGAATACTGTGGCTAAACTCAGCTTCCACAGTGAAGTCTAAGTCGTGAGAACTGGTAGTTCATACTCATGGTGAAGAATGAGCCCAGACACAGAACGTTGAGCTTGGGGATTTCTGAAGCAGCCTGATGCTTGAGAGTCCAATGCCTCAGGACATCCTTGTTCTCCTTAATGAAGAGGCTCTGTAATGATTGCCTTTAGTGGTAGAATTTAGAGTAGTCCTGGGAAGACTTACAACCTTTGCTTTTTCAGTGGTTGTATTTAGAGCAGACACATCATCTGTGGCAAGACCTTATCTTGGGTTCACCTGTCTTAAACCTGAGCAGTTGTTCAAGAAGATGACTTAGAGAGGCCCATTCCCATAAGTTTCATTTTTCATTTGGATCCCTGATATGTCAAAAGATGGAAGCGTTCATGAAGATTCCCTGCAGCTCACCTTCTGTTGATCTGGGAAATCAACTCCTTCTCTCTGCTGTGGGCTTTTAGAGGACAGACTGCCTGTCTTTCTTACCATTGCATAGTGAGTATTTACACAGGCCTCGCACAGAATAATAACGATGATGAAAGAAGGAGTCTCATGTTCAGAAAAATAACAAATCGATATCTGAAATCTTAGAAAGCAGGGCCTTGGTGAAGTTCTGCGGGGTTCTAGAGGCCATAAATTCTGAATAATCTCCCTTTTTTTCTTCACACCTCCTCCTAAGGAGGCACTGAACAAGAAGAGGTCAGGCTTTGAAACCAGACATAGCTGGCTTCAGGTCCTGACACAAGTTAAATGACTAGTTAAATGACCTTGAGGTAGCTACTTAACCTCTCTGGGGTTTCCATCTGTAAAATAGAAATTAAAAATGATGCCTGTGAAGATTTACTGAGATAGGATGTGTAATGTTAGCTCGGGATGTGGTGGCTGCTATGAGTTAAATTACTAGAAGCTATAGATATGAATCTTGTAGAGGCACACTGTTTGCCATGTTATCAGCAAGCAGATTCAGGAGAGTAGGACTGGGTCTGGTAACAGATTCATTGCTGGTCTTGGGCCAGAACTGTGTTAGGAAGAAATGGGGTTGGGCCCTGAAGCTGGGGCACCATGGTGTTAGCTATGTAGTGAGGAAATTGGGCAACAGAGAAAACATCTGTGGAACCCAGGATAGATGGGGAATTTTATTGGGAGTTATATCTGGATCTCTATCAAACAACCAGAGAATCTCTATTCTTCAGCAAATATCTCCTTTTTAGAGGAGGAAAAAAAAAAGCAAAACCATGTTCTAAGATTATTGAATTAGAAGAACTTGGCTGATTCAGCTGGCTGATTTTAAACTAAAAACTAGTGTATTCCTTGTATAAAGCAAGGCCACTGGGTAACATCTGTTTCTTCTTGTATTGGGTAGATCACATATTGGAAAGTGAACCATGAAGTAGAGTTACTGGTCTGGATTGATCAGGGAAAGGTGAATCATTAGATAAAGGGGTGAAAATTAAAGAAGAAGTAATTGTGAACATGAAAGAGAGGACGATAGATGAAAGGGTTGGAAACAGGTATCTGAAATAGAGGGGATAGTATTGTGTTGTGGGCAGAGGTAAAAAATGAGAGATAAGCCTTCAACAATAAAAAAGACCCAGGCTTTATCCTTACGTGGCTAGAGCATACAACTTTAAGTCCTCGAAAGGAATAAAAATCCATTTAAGAAAGTGTCCTCTGGCACAATAATAGACTGATGCCCCTTGAATGGTTTTGTAATATGTGTGTAGGCGAGAGAGTAATTTGGCAGAAGGAGGAAGAGTTAATCTGAAAGAGGAAATTTGAGGTCAGAAGGACATGAAGGCAAATCATTCATGATGGATGCAAAGGAAAGAACAAGATTTAATAATGAATCACGGGGACAAAGCATAAAGCTAACATTAGTGACTATGTACCACCCATGAAGTCCGTCTGTCATCCCATGGAGTCACAGCCTTTGAGAGGAGCCCCGTGGTTGGCCCCATTTGACAGGGTAAGTGGGTGACTTTGCGGGGGGGGGGGCTGGGAGGAAGGGGAGTTGAGGTGTGCATCTAGGGCTCTCGGAGACAAAAGCTCATGTGTTTAACCATTGAGCAACAGTGCCCAAAGGGCTGAGGAGGGGAGGAAGGAAGATCGGGAAAAGATTGGGAAAGAAAGGTACAAAGAACTTTGATGTTAAAGAATCTCAGAATGAAAGTAAGACACAGGAAGGAATAATAAGAAGAAAGCATTTACAGAGGAGTTAGGAAATTAATGTTTATCGATCACACTGAAGACTCAGCTGCATACAGATCATCTCTTATCACCCAAGAGCCCCTTGAGATAGATAGGCATGATTTCCGTTTACACAGATGAGGAGCTCGAAATGCAGAGAAGTCACCGTTAATCACTTCGTTGGTAAATACCAGAGCCAGGATTAGAACCGCTCTCGGCAGCACTAGAAAGCCCACAGTATTTCCATTTAAGCAGCTGCCCTGGGAAAGGAAGTGCAGAGACTGGGTGTGAGAGAGCAGAAATGGCATCTCCTTCGAATGGTGGGCTAGAAATGCAAATAAAGCATGACTAGAAAGCCAAAAAAAGGAAATGAGAAAGGGAGGACCACGGGGCGATGATGAGGCTCACACCACCTGTTCTTCCTTGGGCCGGAGAGGTCTTTCTGAAAGGCTCTGAGTGAAAAACAAAGCAATGGGGCGGCTCACAAAGGCCAACAGAGACGCTGCCCTCGGCTGCCCCACGGGCCGCTCGGAGATGTTGAGGCATGTGGTTCGGAGAAGCCCCAAACTGGGACAAGAAAGGGATTCCAGACAGTTGGCACACTGCTGGCTGCAACAGATGTTTCACAGAAAACAGTAATTTTCAAAAGGTCTAAATACAGAGGAGCCCAGGAGGGTGCTCGAGTGGCCGTTGGCAGGAAGTACGGTTGCGATACGGGAGAGAGAGGGACATAGCTGGGTACGAAAAACAACCCGCCGAAGCCGGCAGAGGAGGTTTTATTATCACTGCTTTGCATATAAGGACACCCTGGCCCATCGAGGCTGAGGACGTGCCCGCGGTGCCGGGCTCTGAAAATCTTGGCGCCCGACCCTAAGTCTAGAGCAGTTACCACTGTGCCATTTTCACGTAAAGAAATACACTTCTGGGCGCCTGGGTGGCTCAGTGGGTTAATGCCTCTGCCTTCGGCTCAGGTCATGATCTCAGGGTCCTGGGATCGAGGCCCGCATCGGGCTCCCTGCTTGGTGGGGAGCCTGCTTCCTCCTCTCTCTGCCTGCCTCTCTGCCTACTTGTGGTCTCTCTCTCTCTGTCAAATAAATAAATAAAATCTAAAAAGAAAAAAAAGAAAGAAATACACTTCTGCTGGTGAGCTTGGGGTCTCAGGTAACGGGGGAAATATTTTTGAGCAGGGCTCTCTACTTTGTGCTCTCCAGGGAGCTCCTATTAAAAATTCTCTGGCTTTTAATAAACCTGCCCTACCTTCCGGATGCGCACGCCATTCAGCTCAGTCCTGCTCCTGCAGGTTTGGGCGCTGCTAGTGTTTTCCGGTGCCGCTTTCTACAGAGCCTTCGCCTTGCGTTGGCTGATCATTAACAAAGGTGGCTGCTGACTCCGCAAAGTGACTGCGGATTTCGGGGAGAGTCCTTTCGTTGGTTGCTGTCCAGGATACAATGATCCTCTGGAAAACAATTCTTTGATGACCAGCTCAGTGTCATTCATGGAAGTAAGCTGACTGCAGTCAAGTCCAGCCTCACTGAGCCCCAGGCCCCGGAGTCCCTGTTTCACACTTAAGCATTTCTGAGTCAAGTGCAGTGAATTAACTGTGGCCGGAACGGAACCGACTTATTTTGGCCCACAAAAATTCACATTGGGTACGTTGTCATGGCCATGCTGAGATGCTTGAGCTGTTCAGATGCCTAATTTTGCTTTTCCTTTAAGGAAATCTGGAGAATGCCACCTCCCACCCCCTGATTTCTGTAGTAAGGTAAATAGAAGACACTAGAAATCATGGTCAAGGTGACTTTGAAGTTCACTGTTGAATGTCTCTAGATACTCCGTGGTTATATTCTATACCCCTGCTTCATTCCACTTGGATAAAATAAACATTCCCCCAATTATTGATAAGATTAAATGACTCAGTAGTAGCGGCATGGCAACTCCAAATCACAGGACAGAAATCAAAGCCTTGACTACTATCTAGGCTCTTCATGAAGAAATCAGCTCTTTTCTTGCTGTATAGATGGGCAATGTGCTTATTTCTGCTTTTAACACATTTTATTCAGGATTCAAAATATTTTTACAAGAAAAAGCACAGGAATCTCATTATCTACCTTCTGATCCGTGATAAGGTCATCAGTAAGGGGGAGTTTATCTTTTCTCTTTGCTCAAAATGTCAAATCCAGAGCAATGAGAAATGGAGAATAGGTTTTGTTTTAGAAGGCAGAAAACATGTTTGTTTTAATATAGCAAAAGGCACAAGTAGGGTATTAATTAGTAGCTTGATGTGGGGGAAGATCTCTAGAATCTTCCCCACCTTGCTGTATTCCCTTCCTCCCTCCCTTTCTTCACACCTTCCTCCCTTCCTCCTTTCTTTTCTTTCCTTCTCTTTCTCTTCCCTCCCTTTTTCTGTCTGCCTTCCTTCCTTTCTTTTTTAATTCTCCTGTATTTGCCCATCTTCCTCCCTCCTGCTCTGGCTCTCATCTTCCTCAGGACACGGCCCCATGGGAGCCCACCCTGCCCAGGTTCTGTAAACAGATCTGACAGCCTGGGAGCAGCCGGTCAGGATGAGGAAGGTGCAGCAGCTCGGTCAGAGCACCTTCAGGCTGGGAGTGACCGAGGCTTCTCACGACTGCGCCCTGGGCTCTGCAGGACGTCCCTCTAACGGCTCCTTCCATCTGAAAGGCACCAGCAGTTCCCTTTATAACCAGAACAGGCAGCTAGGATCCTGGCTGGGGGAGGCCGGACAGAGCGTGGCTAAACAAACAGAGGCGAGGAATCCCAGGAGGCCGGAATGCTCCCAGAGCTGACCACTGGAACATAGTTTTTTATGTCTCAGACTCCGATTCGCCCACTGCCACAGAGGGGCCCCTTTAAAGCCAAGTGTTGGGAGATTATTCTCATGCCCTGGGCATGACATGGACCCCACCCCCACCCCCACCTCCTGACAGTGTGGGCCATAGTGTGGTCAAGCTCAGAGGCACGGGGGTGGATATCCGGGGTCAGGATATCTTTCGTTTCAACTGCCAGGAGCAAGGATGGCCTGTTAGGAACTTGGTTGGGCCACACCCTCCATTGCCCTACTGCCTTTAATGAAGGCCCCTCATGGACACAGCAGCCCTGGGACCAGCTCTGGGGTCAGGAAAGGCACAGCCGAGGGCTGCACCCCTCTCGCTGCCCCCGGCCTGGTCATACTGGGTGGGGAAGGAGGTGGTGCTCGCTAGAGGGCAGAACCGGTCCACGGGGTATGACATGCAGAGGACAGAGGGCAGTGGGGCTGAGAGGTCTGACCCTGCTGGGACTTGCCCTGGCTTGGAGCCGGGGCCTTACAGGGCAGCAGAGAGGTCCCAAAGCTAACTCTCTGTCTGAAGAATTAACTGAGTCGCTCAGGCAGGAGTGTTGCTAATACCGTAAATAATGGGTAGTTAAAATGAGGACATGGGCGTAGGCCGCACAGGAGTCTAGGCAACACGACCAGGCTAGAGACTGGCCACCAGAGGAATATTGGGAGTGGGGCGCATGGTGTCCCAGGGGTCAAGATGGATGCTTTCAGGCAGGGAGCTAGAGCAGTGTGGGCACTAAGGTCCAGCTGAGCCACCTCTTGTTCCGTCTTTCTGGATGATTATCGGAGCTGTTCCAGGGCGGTTCAGGTTTCAAGAAGCAGGGTCCATTCTGTCCTCATTCGTGAGGATGAGCATGTCTACAAACACAGAAGGGGCGGATCTGTGGACACAGGAATGGACAGTCTTTGAGTATTCCTGTCTAGCGGACAGAATCCCAGATGGAAGCAGAATTTACAAAGAGACAGTTGAATGAGAGGAACACATTTTCTAACCTGCCAGCAGCCACAAATCCCTGTGTGGTATGCTCAGTACCCAGCATAGTGTCTGGAAGACAGTTACCGTTCATTGAATGGACTGCCCTTGCTCAGAATTGCTTGCTAGAGAAGAGATCCCCTCTGAAAGGGTCTGGGTGTTGAAGGGGATTGGCCTGATACTGTCCCCTGATGAATATGTGTAGTTGATCCTCCGATATGAGTGGACCCTTTTGCTGTAGCACTATGGGGAAAGCTACGGAAGGTTCAGGCATGCAGAAGGGGTGGGAAACTGAAACTAGGTCTGCCCCCCGGGGTGGAGCAGACATGGTGGTGGATGACCCAGGTGGCAGAGGGTATGTGGAATTCCATTTTGAATGAGAGAATCCAACGGCATCGTATACGTCTCAGTCATGGTCAGTCCATGATATCTAATATTCGATTGAGCTAAAGAAAACAAAAATTATTTTGTGTATAAATGGACATGTGTTTTACAGTCCTCATTTACCTTTGCCCCCTTAGATGGTCTTTTACATTCAAATGAGCTTTCACTTTTTTTTTTAATTTTTGGAAGACACAAACTGTATATTATATGTAAGGTTTAGGCCAACACACAAGGAAAAAGACTTGTAACTTTATTTTTTAAGTCAATTTACTTTGTAGACTCCAGGAATCACTGCTATCGAAACGCACACATAACATCAGCGTATTAATTTGTAAGAGAAATTACTCTGCTATTTTATAATAGTTGCCAGAGCAAACTCATCATTACATAGATGCTGTCAGTCACTTTGAGAAACTCTGCAAGCAACAGCATTTGGTATGAACAATATAAACACACAGTGGTTTATTTTGTTTCCTTGATGAAAAAGGGAAAGTGAGGTTTTTCCTGATGCGCACGACTTGTCTGTGGCAGCCCTTGAGCTGTTTTCCGTCCTTATTTAGAACCTGCTGTCACCCGGGCCCCTCTCACTACCTCCACTGCCAGAGGGTCAGAGCCCCTCTCATCTGTCGTCTTACTGCAGGCACTGCATGGAGGTCTCTGCGCCCCTGCCCTTCCCTTCTTCAGCTTATTTCCAACCCAGCAGCCGGAGCGAGCACTCTAAAAGAAGTCATTGCCTGTCACTCCTCTGCTTAAAACCTTGCCACAGCTCCCATTTACTCACAGTAAAATTCAAAGTATTGACCAAACCCTTTGTGACCCATTTGCACCCTCTGCCCTCTAACCCCCTCTCCTGTTTCCCTTTCCTCGCTCTCTTCCGGCCACGTGGCCTCCATGCTGGTCCCTGAACCCAGCAAGTGTCTTGTGCCTTAAGGCCTTTGCTTTCTCTTGGCCTAAAACAGACCCCCCAGTGACAGCCTCTGGGCTCAGTCTGTCTCCCCTGAAAGTCTTTGCTTAGATCTTTCTTCCCAGTGAGTCCTGCCCCGAACACTCTAATTCTGCATCGTAGCCCTCACCCCTGCGCTCCTGACCTTCCTTCACGTGCAGTCTTTCTTTCTCATCACTGATCACTCCTGAACTTACATTAGGATTTACTTATTTCTTCCGTTGTCATTTATTGCGAGTGTTCCGCTAACAGCATGTAAGCTACACGGGGAGGGGATTTCTGTTTTGTTCTTTTGCAAGTACTCGAACAGCACTTAGCACGTGCTGGGTGCGCGGTGCATACTGTCGAATGAGTGAGTGAACAAGTGCGTGGTTTCCGTGCGTACTCATTTACACCAGCCTTTGTCATCCTTCTGTGTGACAGACCACTGGCCACTCCTTTTGTCCATCACTTCATTTGTTCTTTGAGCACCTGTTGCTATCTCGTTTGATTATTTTGTATGCAGACATCAAAGGCTTCTTTTTTTTTTTAACTTGAGAAAGATCACGTCCATATTCATCCCTATCATTGTTCTTTCTTTTTTTGATTCGTCCAGTTCAACAGGGCTTCAAGAAAGCCTCTCAGCCACGTCTGCTTTTACACAAATAGAAAATGCAGAGTTCCCAGCCTGCTTGCTCTTCTCATCCCCAGTAGACAGTTGCAGCTGAGTTCCTTCTGCTGGAAAACTTGTGACTCTCTTGCTTTAACTTAAGCCCTGAGTTTCTGATTTATTCTCTCTAGACAGGGGTAACAAGTAACCAGACACCTCTTTCCCCAAAAGCCCTCCATGGAGCTGAAGAAAGCAAAGCTAGTCCTCAGCATTCTGGTCTAGAGATGAAACAGCCTTAATCTTTCCCAGGAACAGGGTTTTTGTTTTGTTTTTCTTTTTTTTTCTTCTGAAAACATGTTACTTTAACAAGTAGCTTTCAAAAGGTGGCACAGATTCTACTGAATGCAACAGTTCACTACAGCTCAAGCTTTAAGTGGTAGACAAGGACTGCCTTATGAGGCAACTACTGTATAACTTGGTTTAAATGAGTTTTGCTTGGTTCAAATGGCAGAAGGAGAAATCCCATGAAGATCCTACAAAAATGATCTGAAAACTTGGGGAGATGAGTTAATGTTATCTGGAAAAAAACCCCAGCCAAATGAATTTAGTGAGTAGGAGGATATTTAACTAGAGTGGAAAAAAGGGGATTAAAAGAAGAGGATTAAGGAGAACCAAATACTATCTGCTTCAGTGTGTATGTGTGTGTGTGAAAGAGAGAGAGAGAGACAGAGACAGAGGGACTGCTAACCAAGAGAACAAGAAAGCCTGAGGCTTGGGACCTTTGGAACTTAGAATGTAAATATGGCCATAGCATCATGGCATGGAGAAATTGAAGGAAGCCTTAGTAGAAGGCAAGTGTAGACCTGAATGGGCTGAAGGTTAGTGTGGGGAGCAGAGTGACACACCGTGTTATTCTTACGAAGACAATTAATACCCTCTCTATGGCAGATTGTAACCAAGTGTTAAGGTCATCTGAAATGGGTTGAAAGCCCTGAGAGGAGGTAGACTTGAATACCAAGGTAGGGTGAATACCAAGCACGAGAAAAAGAGAAAAAGTTTTCCATTCATTGTGATAATGCTTGACTGTAAGTGCGAATCTCGGTCACTCAGGGATTTATATTTCTTTTTTTTTTTTTTAAAGATTTTATTTATTCACTTGACACACAGAGAGAGATTACAAGTAGGCAGAGAGGCAGACAGAGAGACAGGGAGAGGAGGAAGCAGGCTTCCTGATGAGCAGAGAGCCCAATGCGGGCCTCGATCCCAGGACGCTGAGATCATGACCTGAGCCGAAAGCAGAGGCTTTAACCCACTGAGCCACCCAGATGCCCGGGATTTATATTTCTTAAATACAGATATGCTCTGTATCACATCGTACAACATTGATAAATCATTGTACCTAACATCCAACAAAAAATTATACTTGAACTCTACTGTGCTACCAGGGCGAGCAAAAACCAGTCTCTGTTTTCAAGAAGCTTAGAGGACAGAGAAATATTCAAATCATGGTGTATATTGTTTGAGCAGTTGTTTTAGTAAAAGGTTATATTTTGGGAGAAATAAAAAACAGGAGTGGGTGGCCTGCACATGAATGGAGCCACTCTGAGTTCTCAGGTCTGTACAAAGCCCAGTGAGCAGGTCACTCCGTTGGAAGTCATGGCAGCGTCCCTTACCAAGAGTAGGTACCTGACTTGCAGACATCGTGCCTGAAAAAAATCAATCACCCCCTTGAGTAGTGTTCCTCCAAGTGTGGTCCCAAGATCAGCCTGCGTATGAATCATGGCACAAGCATGTTTAAAACACAGATTTTTGAGATCCTTCTCAAAAACGTACCATCACATTTGCAGAGATGAGCGTTGGAGTCTTAGTTTTATAGCATCTCCAAGTCGTTCTAAGGCATTTTTTCAGAATCATGCTTTTTGGGCTTACCACAGAATGATTTTTTTATATACCTGAACCCATGACAGGACAGCGAACATCAAAATATCCTAAATTTATATTGGCTTATCTTCCAGTGACACTCCATCATTGATTTAATTCAGTTCATAGTCAAATGTTAACTCAGGTTCCCTTCTTTCATATGGATGCATAACCAGTCCTTTGCTGTGTTGCATTCGTATTCTTGACTTTTCTTTTCCCTTATATTCATCCCTATTTAATTTATTTAAAACATTTTAAAATTTAAATGCAATTAATTAACATATAATGTATTATTGGTTTCAGAGATAGAGGTCGGTGATTCCTCAGTCTTACATAAAACCCAGTGCTCAGTACATCACGTGCCCTCCTTAATGCCCATCACCCAGTGATCCCATCCCCCCCCCGCCTCCCTCAGTTTGTTTTCTATGGTTAAGAGTCTCTTTTGGTTTGTTTCCCTCTCTAGTTCATCTTGTTTTATTTTTTCCTCTCTTCCCCTATGATCCTCTGCTTTATTTCTTAATTTCCACGTATCGGTGAGATCATATGATAATTGTCTTTCTCTGATTGACTTATTTCACTTAGCATAGTATCTTGTCATTCCATCCACGTCGTTGCAAATGACAAGGTTTCATTTTTTGATGACTGCATAGTAGTCCATGGTATACATATATATACACCACATGTTCTTTATCCAGTCATCTGTTGATGGACATCTGGGCTCTTTCCATAGTTTGCCTACTGTGGACATTGCTGCTATAGACATTGGGGTTTAGGTTCCCCTTCGGATCACTACATTTGTATCTTTGGGATAAATACCCAGTAGTGCAATTGCTGGGTCATAGGGTAGCTCTATTTTCAACTTTTTGAGAAATTCCATGGTGTTTTCCAGAGTTATTTGTCCCTATTTAAATTTCATCCTACTAAGTGTTCCTATTGAATTTCATAACTTTTGACTATAAAAAAAGCCTATAGATTTTTAATAAGACTTTTTAAATAGTCAAACTATTTTGAATTGATCCCTTTTCTCTGTAGTATTTATTAACAGTCCCACATGATTTAGACCAATCATATACTTACCAAGCCCACATTTGATTTCTTCTTTCATTTGTAAGGATGCTCTCCCTGCTTGTACTCTTTCTCTGACAAATAAATAAATAAAATCTTAAAAAAAAAAAAAAAGAAGGGGATGCCTGTTTGGCTCAAGTTAGCTAAACGTCTACCTTCGGCTCAGGTTATGATCCCAGGGTCCTGAGATGGAGTCCCGTGTTGGGCTCCCTGCTCAGTGGGAAGCCTGCTTCTTCTCCCTCTGCCTGCCACTCCCCCCTGCTTGTGCTCTCTCTCTCTCTCTCTCTGACAAGTAAATAAATAAAATCTGTAAGGAAAAAAAAAAAAAAAACCACCCCCCCTTGTAACTCCCCCCCTGGGCTGATTTCTGTGGAATACCACTCTATCCATTAATCACCCTTAGCCATGAGTAACTTTGGCCTTAACTCTTTTGACATTCTCATAAAGAAAAATGACTGTTTTCTTTGTGTTTAGTTTATTGCCTGGTTTATATAAAAATCCCCTAAAAATATTTAGAGCATGGGAGAGAATATAAAGAAGAGTTCTTGAATGAGTAATTTTATTCGAAGGATTTTTAGCTTTTAGTTGGAATAAAAACAGGAGATGTACCTTCTCCATATCTTAAAATTAAGAAGTAATTTAGAAAAGCTCTGGCAGATAAGATAAACTGCCACAAATCGTGGGCCCTGATTCCCATCTATGGAGAGCTAGAAAAAGGGTTTCCTCTTTGTGAAGAGTTCACTGCCTTTCTTGCAAGTCCTCTGGCCTTCAGAACATCTTGTAAATCTGCCCCTTCTAGATTTTGAGAGCAGGAACTGTAAAGCTGATATTTTAATGCACCATGTTTTAACTGGCTGCTTTGTTGTATGTATCCTAATTGAATATTTTCAATTTCGTACTTACAGCCTGAAGCAATCTCACCATCCAGGATACAAATTAATAAATTGAAAAAAATTAAAAAATATACAGTAATGAATGGGACTAATTGCCATTGTGCCTCACACAGTGGAATGCAACCAGAAGATGCTTAATAAATATTAATTTATGATCATGACAGTTAGCCCTAGAGGCAGGGAACATGGTTTTCCTTTTTTTCTGAGTTACTGTCCAATCAGAGAAAAGGTACTTTTATTCTTCAGTTTCACAATCCACAAAAGGAAATAGTTCTTGTTCCTCATTATCAACCCAGGATAGAAAAAGAAACGCAGAGGGATTAACTTAATAATTGTCTTTGTGTTTGAAGGTGGCTGCCGGCCAGGTGTTCTCAGGCTCAGCTGAAGAATTAGAATGAAATGGGTTTGAATGGGCAGATTAAGGGGAGATGATGAAATCCTGGAGTGCCCCTTCTGGACCCCTTCTAAACCAGAGCTTTTCTTGCTTCAGGTGGCCCAGGCAGGTGACCTCTCATTAGGTCTTGTCACCCTAAATCGATTTTAAAAGAAAATGGTTACTGTCCAGAGGTAATAAACTGCAGAAGGTAGTTCTTCTGCGTAGTCTCTCAAGAATTATGTGGCGCAGGAGGAAAACACTGACTACTGAAATGGCTGAACTCGGAAATTCATCCAAGAAATAGGGTTGAAGGTAATCATCCAGATGGCCAGCAGAGCCCTGGCGGATGGTGTGTCCTTTTTTTTTTTTTAATTTTTTTTAAGATTTTATTTATTTATTTATTTGACACACAGAGAGAGGGAGAGAAGAGAGCACAAGCAAGGGGAGCAGCAGGCAGAGGGAGAGGGGGAAGCAGGCTCCCCACTGAGCAGAGAGCCCCACATGGGGCTCGATCCTAGGACTTTGGGATCATGACCTGAGCCGAAGGCAGACACCTAACTAACTGACCACCTAGGTGCCCCTGCGACTGCATCCTTTGCCCCGAGAATCCCTAGACTCCAGAGCCCACTCTAGGCCAGCCGGCCATGTCTAGGCTGCTGCCTACTTTTGTATAGCTTGTGAACTAAGGATGGTTTTTACATGTTTTACATGATTGGAACACAATGAAAAAAGGTACTATTTCATGACCCATTAAAAGTGAAATAAATGCAAGTTTGGTTGCACACATATCAAGTTTCATTTGAACATAGACATGCTTGTTCGTTTATGTGTTGTTTGTAACTGCTTTTGTATTACACCAGCAAAACTGAATAGGTGAGACAAAGACCGTGTGACCTGGAGAGTCAAAAATATTTGCCATCTGACCCTTTGCAGGAAAAGTGGGCCTACCCCTGATCTAGAGAATCTATCCAAAAAGTGGCCCACAAAATGTGGAATAAGCTTATCATCACAGTGTTCTCTTTAATAGGAAAATTGTGAAAAGTATACATGTTCCCCAACTGTACCGGTGTTGTTAAGTAAATCATGGCATATCCACTCCATGGAACTTTTCAAAACCATTAGAAATAAAGGCAATGACTATCTACCAATACCAAAAGTTAAAATGCTTATGTTAGTTAAAGTGGAAAAAAAATCAGAGTACAAACTTGTATGATTCTAGCCTTTAACTAGTCCATTAATTAAGTTAGCTAATAAACATTTATTGGAGGCTAGAATATATTTTTAAAAAGATTTACCTATTTATTTTTAGAGGGTGCGTTGGGGGTAGGAACAGAGGCAGAGGGAGAGGGAAGCAGACTCCCCATTGAGGATCCGGGGCCCCATCTCACAGCCCTGAGATCATGGCCAGAGGCAAAACTGAGAGTTGGGCGTTCAACCCAGTGAGCCACCCAGGCATCCCCAGGGGCTAGAGTCTTATTGAGGCATATGTCATATACACGAGAAGGGGAAAAAGCACCTCAGAAGTGTTTACAGTGAGTTGGTAAAAGTGATCAATTTTGCTGATTATTTTTCTTATCTCTCTTTTTATTTATTTCTGTATGATGCTTATTTTACTTACATATTAAAAACCTTCTCAGAAAAGATTAGGGAAAGCATCAGAGTGCAGGAGAGGATGAAAAACAGCTCTCCACAAGACTGACACTACCCGGTGGGGCGTGCAGAGGACCCCTGACCCTAGGGACTGTGGCTTGTTCTGCTCCAGCAATTCCTGCTTGTATCTCCTCTTCTGCCACATTTCTCTTTAGAAAAGAAAAGAGAAGACCTCCCTTTAAAAACTTTCCTGCTTTCTAGGTGGTATGAAAGATGGTCCCTCCATCCAATCAATATAAAACAAACGTATTTACGATCCGCTGGGCCATCTAAGCTAACCCCGACTCTTTCCCTGAAGAGATATAATTGGTATTCTGCGTCCTTCATGGTGACCTACGAACTCACACCAGAACAAGATTGAAGTGAGAGTCTTTCTGGACTGGAATTAGTCTGAGACTGGGTACAGAAAAATCCTGTTTCTTCCTCCCTCCCTCTAGTCAGGAAAATGACCATTAATCACATTACATTTCAGTCTTTAAGGTAATACAGAGTCACCAGTTCTTAATATTGCTTTTTCAATATTTCAAGACACATAAGGATGAAATTAGTAGCAAAGGCAACATATTAATAAGATTAAAAATGTGACACGCACAAAACACTGAAGGGCATTAAGAAATTATTAGGTACATAAGGCATCTATAGAACGACGAAGAAAAGGAGTTTAAAAAATACCAGAATGTGGGGCGCCTGGGTGGCTCAGTAGGTTAAGCAACTGCCTTAGGTTCAGGTCATGATCCTGGAGTCATGGGATCAAGTCCCACATGAGGTACTTTGCTCAGGGGGAGTCTGCTTCTTCCTCTGACCCTCCCCTCTCATTCTCTCTCTCTCTCTCTTGCTCTCGCTCTCAAATAAATAAAATAAAATAAATCTTTAAAAAAAATACCAGAATGATCCAAAGAATGATCCACCCAGCCCAATGGTCTGAGGCTGTCATGGCGATGATGACTCAGTGGGAGTAGCAGACAACCACCGATGGTTGGTCAGCATGTATGAAATAACATCAACATTTGAGATGATCCTCTCTCTTACCTTTGGATACAGTTCTTAGGCTGATGAGAGACATCTATGTAGGGACTAGAAAAGTGAATTAAATCTAATAAGTATTTCTTGAGCACAACAGCATTGGGATCGAGAAATAACTGAGCACAGTGTTGTGTTCTGGGTAGCAGGGGAGGATGGCATGGAGGGAGTGGGACGTCGAACTACCACAGTTGTGATTCAGGTATGAGGATGTGGTAACAGCAGCACAAAGGAACAAGGGGAGAACAAGAGACACATTTTCAAAGGACAAATTTATGTGACTCAGTGACTCATTAGATAGGGGGCACTATACAGAAATTTCCCTGAGGGCAGAATTTGGGCCCTAGACATGCTGTAGAGGGCTAACGTAGCACCTGTCATTCATGTCGCAAATGTGCTTTGAATGAAATTTGTTGTATATGATTGTGATGCTGGGAGAAATGTAGAATCATTATCAAGATTAAGAGATAAAGGAAGCCAGATATATATACATTATATACATATATTTATATATATTGTATTTATATATATTATATATATTTATATATATTATATATATAATATTTATATATTATATATATTTATATATTTTATATATATAAAATATATATAAATACATATTTATATATATTATATATATATTTTAAAGATTTTGTTTATTTATTTGACAGAGAGAGATCACAAGTAGGCAGAGAGGCAGGCAGAGAGAGAGGGAGAAGCAGGCTCCCCGCTGAGCAGAGAGCCCGATGTGGGACTCGATCCCAGGACCCTGAGATCATGACCTGAGCCAAAGGTAGAGGCTCAACCCACTGAGGCACCCAGGTCCCCCAGAAGCCAGATATTTTTAAAAGAAAGATCACGAGCCTAGTTTTGAAAAAAAAAACAATTTAAGGGAATGATGGGTCATCCAACACCAACTGCCTAGTTAGCTGATTGGAATTATGGAATTCTAGGGGCACTCTTAACAAGTATTCCTATAGTCAGCAAGCATTTCTTTAGTTTTGAAACTCCTAAAGAATTGATTCTGCTTTCTACTAACCAATTTTCTTCTTTGTTTCAACCTTTCAAAAGCAGTTGGAAGGCTTTCAGTTAACATGCAAATTAATGTTGTCTATTAAAATTGCCTGAATTTGGAGTAATGATAATCAGTGATAATAGGGGTTATTTTTGAAATATATTGAGATTTTTCTCATGCATTTTCTTTTTTCTTCTGGAAGCACTTGAGAGAATTTAGGAACGTTATAAAAGGGCTGGGAAGGGTTAGTATTTAGGGGGCACCTGCCTGGTTCAGTCCATAGAGCGTGCAGCTCTCAATCTCGGGATCATGACTTCCAGCCCCATGTTGGGTGTAGAGCTTACTTACACACACACAACTAAAAAAATAGTAATTAAAGAAAAAAGGAGAGAAAAATAAGCACCAAAGGTTAGTAAATATAGGAAGGGTTAGTATTTAGCCTCTGACATCAAAATAGGATTTTCAAAAAAGCAATGATGATTAATTTTGCCTGGAAAGAGTTTGCTAAATTTCTTTAACTGTCAAGACTAAGTCACGAAAATTTAAATCATAGATTTTCCTCCATAGTGTGTAGTGTATAACCCTTCCCCTCAAGGCAGCTGAGCTACGAGGATGGCTGATGAAGGAGACAAGAGGATACAATGTAGAGGAAATAGAAAGGCAAAGCCTGACCCTTCTGGCTCAAGGGAAGGATGACAGGAGTTTGAGGAGATGGAATATGAAATTCTCAACTCTATCTCCTATGTGAGGTTGAAAGTTCAGTAAGTAAGGTTTTAAAAACATCCAGATAGGTGTGTGGAAGCTGAAGGACATTTGCAATAATGCCTTACTTTTCTGGTAGTGTGGAAGAGGCTGTGGACCCCCCACAAGGGGGTATCCAAGATTTTGTTTATTTATTTGACAAGGGGGTATCTTGCGTATCCAAGATGGTGCAAGGAAGATAGCAGCATGAGGTAGCAGCACAATGTGGCTCAAGAATGCACAACCGGTTCCTCTTACCCACATATGTGATCTAAGAGGGGATGTTCTGAGGCGCCTCAAGGGTGCGGAAAGATTTTGTAGACCGACAGAGGTTTAGAGACAGAGAGCCAAGGCCAAAGGCTGTGATGAATGAGAGGCAAATGATCGGCACCACAGACACTCCAGGGCTGGGAACTAAGTTTTCATCTTCAACGGTCAGACAGAACCTGCCATACCTCAGCAGTCACCAATCCAAAGAGCAGCCCCCCTATGCTTCTGTATAGGCTTTCCCCTAAGCTTCTATAAGGATACAGAAGCCTCAGCCCCCTTTCCTATACTCAGAAGCTGAGGGCTCTGAATGCTTGAGCCCTTACCTAAAGCCATCCAAGCAGAAGGTGGGTTATCTGGAGAGACAGTACAGATGGTGGGACAGGATTAACATCTGCAGAATAAACAAAATATATACCCACCGGCCACCCCCATGTTTTCCAATTCCCCCCAAACATGGGGACTTATGAGGAAATCTGAGAAGTTACAATGAAATAAGGAAGCTTCCTTTCTTTGTACAACTGGGTGTATACAATGTGAATGAATATTCAGCACTTATACACATCATTAAAATTAGGAGTTAAATGAGGATTGACTGCAATAAATTACTCTCAGTATAACTCAATAGGTACGGGATAAAGCTGAACTAGGAAACTTGTATTCAAAATGTATGGCATTATTTCTGATAGCTGGAAGTAAGAACTGTCCTAAGCTATTATTAGACCATCTTCCTCCAATGGCGTTAAAGCCGACTTCAGAATGTAGTGCTATTTTAAGAGTCTTCATGTATTTACTAGGATCCAAACAATTGGATTGATTACCACCATTGAAATCCTTTCAAAGTAACAAAACACTGTAAAAAATCTCCACAAATATCCCTGAATCGTAGGCTCCATTCACCTCTTGTTCTTTAGTCATCTATCGTCTTTACTCTAATTTTTCCCTGTGGTCTATGATTTGCTAATTCCAAGTAAATGAGAGGAAACCTGCTTCAATTCAGAATCTGGTGTTTTATGTTTCGGAATTCATTGAATAAATAAATGCTTATTGAACAATTTCCTCTTTGGAGGTAGGTATTTTCCCCTGTGTTTTAGCCCCACTTATTAGTCAAATGGTGGACGGATGATGAGAGAGTGAGAGCTTTGCCCATCCAATGGTAGAAGTAATAATGAACGTAAGTGCCCACCATTGTCCAGCGCCATATGCAATTTATAGAAATGATCACATTTCATCATCACAGTAACTCTACAAGTATTATTTATAATCTTATTTTACAGATGAGGAAACTGAGATGTAGATACATTAGGTATCTTGTCAAAAATTCTTGAGCTAAAAAAAATCCTACAGGGAGCAAGTGGCAGAGATGAGATTCAAACCCTTAATTCACTACCTGCTTTTCTTCGCAATGTCACTATATTCTAGTTTGGTTGTTCTGCTTCTCTATCAGATCACTGTTGACTGTTCCGTTGCTCCTTAGTCACTGTGATACACTTCTGGACTTTATTTATTTATTCCACATTTATCGGGTATTTCCTAGGAATATCCTACTGTAGAAGGTACTGGGTGGGGACTGGAACATGGGTTAAATTTTCAGGTCAGTAGAGCACCTGGGTTTGTTAACAAATGTTAAGCAAACAATAAAATTAGGATTAACTTGACGTTCAACGAGTGAGCTCCGGGGACAACACTGAAGGTGACCGAGTTCTTTCTGGGGAGTTCATTTCTTGATTAACAAATAAATTTATTTATTTATTTATAAAGATTTTTATTTGACAGAGAAAGAGGGAGAAAGGATTAACAATTTTTAGAGACTGAAAGGTCTGTGCTGTGAAAGATGAAGATAGCTTATTCATATTATCCCTAACTAGTTGCTCATGTATCATTTTAAGTATAAATAAAATAATAGGCATAAGGTTTCACTTATTTGTGGAGCATAAGGAATAGCATGGAGGACATTAGGAAAAGGAAGGGAAAAATGAAAGGGGGGGTAGTCAGAGGAGGAGTTGAACCTTGAGAGATGGTGGACTCCAGGTATCAAACTGAGGGTTTTAGAGGGGAGGGCATGGGGGGATGGGGTTACAGGGTGATGGGTATTAAGGTGGGCATGTGTTATAATGAGCACTGGGTATTATATGCAAACAATGAATCATGGAACACTACATCAAAGACTAATGATGTACTGTATGGTGACTAACATAACATAATAAAAAAAAGTAAATAAATAAATAAATAAAATTAGGTCTCGACTTGCTACCCCACTACATTTTTTTCCTTTGTTACCCCATTACTTTCTAAAACAGCCTCTTGGCCCTACCCTATAAAGCAAGAGGATAGGACTTTCTTCACCTTTCTTCCATCTTTACTCCTTTTCTTCTGCTTCCCTATGTCTGACACTGTACCGTGTAAATTTTATCCTGTATCAACTTTTTTTCCTGTATCTTGTCTTTGTGTGGATTGAACTATCAGTGAACAGCACTTGCTCTGATGTGGGTTCCTAAATACTGTTCACTGCACATTCTTCTCTACAGGCTCAAAGCCAGGCAAGATCCTTGTGCCACTGGAAGGAGGAGGCTTCCATCCTAAAGGACAAATGCATTTTTTATTTTACTGATACATTCCGTAATCCCTGATTGCCTGTTCGTACTTAGACAATGGGACAGGATATAAGGAGTGCCAGGCTTCCGGGTGATACCCAACTTCCAGAACTGGGAGACTTTCCTCTGGAGCATGACCCACCGTCATAGGAATCTCTTGAGATTCATCTCTTGAGAGCTTGGGGCTAGAAGTCAGGTTGGCCTGTCGTCAGGCCAGTGTGCGCTGTGCAGTGTCGATGCACATGGGGACAATGTGTGCAACCGCATGTGAAGAGAGCTCTCATCAAGTCCCCAGTTTTCAGGTCGCCTCTGAACTTTGCCCTTTGCCCTTCCTAGCGCTCTACTTGGAATGCTGCCTCCAGAATCCTCTTTTTGGGGGACAATCAAGACTGCTTCACCTGTCAAAATGCTTCCTTCCTCTTCCCCATGTACAGAAACTTGGTCTCTTTCACATGCTGTTAATTCCTTTCCTTCACTGCTCTTTACACTTACAGGCTTTTATTATTATTATTATTATTATTCCCTTTTTACTTCCTTATGACCATTTCCGCAGGGTTTTGGGAAGGAGGATAGGAAACACATATGCTCAATTATTATATCAGAAGAAGGTGTTTCTCTTAAAAAACTTTTAAAGATTGATGTTCTAGTTGTCGTATCTTCAAATTTTAGGTCTTGGGAAATTCGAAAGTGAAATCCCAGTACATTAAAATATATTGCCCTAATTATTTTCTTAATTTTTTTTGTGATTATGTGGACTGTAGCTCATGTACAGTGATGATTAAACTTACATGGTATCTTCAAGGATGAATGAAGAAATGAAGATTTATAAAAGTGATAGATAAGGAAAAATTCATTTGCAGCCATCTCAAACACTCAAATGAAATAAATATGCAATACATGTGATTTCTGTATTAAGGTCACAGATTTCTTTCAGTGGAACATTCTAGGACATGGAAAGCAGGGCCAAGTGGTTAAAGCATCCTAGGGAGGAAATGGTTAGGGTTTCTTTGGTCACCAAGAAAATAAATACAACTTGTTAACAACCTAGTACAGATGAAGTAAAAATAAATCAGGGAACTTCCTTGCGGTAACCATGAAAAATGTTAGACATTATTTGAAGGTCAAATTCACACTTTCAGGCATTATCACTGCCTTATTATACACATCTGATCTTTAAATACCTCTTGGTTAAATATTGATTGTTCTTCAGGCTCCACTTAAACTGCAAATACTGACCACATATACCTATTTTTTCCATTTTTTAATAGCTTTGTTGAGGTCTGATTGACATATAATAAATTGCACATAAAGGGTACAGTTAAATAAGTTCTGACTTACGTATATACCCATGATATCATCACCACAATCAAGGTAACGAACATACCCATCACCCTTCAACATTTTCTTCTGTCCCTTGGTAATCTGTTCCTTCTGCCTCTCCCCATCTCCAGAAAACCACTGGTCTGCTTTCTGCCACTGTGAATTAGTTTGCATTTTCTAGGATTTCTTAGCACAATATGTGCTTTTTCTGTCTGGCTTTTTTCTCACAGAATAACTATTTTTCAGTCCTGTTGTGTGGTGGTTTCCCCTTTAAGGCTTTTACAAATACAGTTGCTATGAGCATTTGCATACACATCTTTGTGTGGATATAGGCTTTCATTTCTTTCAGGCTGGGTCTTATGGCGGGTTTATATTTAACTTTTTGAGAAACATACTATTTTGTGCTTCTGCTGTTTTGCCTGCTTACGAGCAGTGTGGGAGAGTTCCAGTTCCTCCGCAGTCTCACCATCACTTGGAAGGCTCAGTTTCTTTTATTTTAGCCATTCTAATGGGTATGTAGTGGTAGCTCATTGTTGTTTTAATTAGCTAAATTAAATTAATAAGATTAATTTTAGTCAGTTAATCGAGTATAATTATTTAATTGATTTATTTCTTTAATGACTAATGCTATTATACTTACTTACATATTATACTTATTGTACTTGTAGGTGCTTATTTGCCATCCATATGCCTTCCTCTTCACATCTTTGACCCACTTTTTATTGGATTAATTTTTATCCTTATTTTGGACTTGAGAATTCTTTATTTATTCTGGATACAGACCTTTTATCAGTACGTGATTTGTAAATATTTTCTCCCAGCCTGTGGCGCATCTTTTCATTCTCTCGCCATCTAGAAAATTTTATTTTTTGTAGTTTCTGTGGGAATTTTAGTTTTTTTAAGGACTAATGGCAATCATATTTATGAGTAGTATATCCAGTTCAGTTGTCTTAGAACTACACAGAAAGGCTAAGGTGATGCCTCAGACTTCTAAACATACATTTCAAAGAAGCAGTTTACTTGAACTGTTAGTTATTATGGGAAATACAATTCTACGTAATTCACAGAGCTTATTTCTTAAAACTAAAAAATTACAAAAGTTGTAATTTCATGGTTTTTTTAGTGAATATTTTGAGTATAAAAATATATTTTAAATTTCTTAAATTGTAAAATACATTTCAGATGTAGAAATTTTTTTAGTTTTTGTTTCTTTCTCTCTCTTCATTCAGATATTTTAACCTGAATTGTTCAAATGAAATAATTTATTCAGTCTCTCTTTCAAGCTTTTTATAGATAGAAGAAGCATAATCATTAGATTGGTTGTAGGATATTGGGTTATATGAATCACATTTAGTAATAAATGAAAGGGAGATTATGAATGATGGGTCTACACCTCTCATAAGGTTCTCGTATTTGTATCAGGGTTCTACTAGATTTAATCCTGGAATGAAGACAGACTCTAGATAAGGATGTCCAAGCAGTATATTTAAAGCCAGGATCCTAGATCTATCTGGTCATGCCCCTTTGCGTGCAATTGGAAGCTGAGTATCGCTGGATGACTCAACTCAGTATCTTCATTACCAAAAGTCTTCTTTATTGCTTCTCTTCTTGTATTCTCGGGTGCTTGTGCAAATTAAAAGCAGATACTCCCCCCCCAAACAGTTGAAGTTGTATGATCTAGATATTCTTTGGAAGTAGGTTTATCCTCTATCATGGAAACACCTTCCTCGAGTTGGTTAAGTCAGATACTTGGACACTATTTTCTTTCTGTACTCATCCCCAATTTTACTGCCAATGGTACCTTGTTCAAGGCACCATTGTCTCCCTGCTGGGTTCTTACAGCAGCCTTCCTCCTCATGTCTCTGCCTCTACCCTTTCTCTCCATCAGTCCGTCACCCACACAGTAGCCAGGTCTAAACACACTTCGTTCCTGCTCTGATCATGGCTGTAGCTTTTTATTACCTTAAGAATAAAGTCCAAATTTCTTACTGTGATTTTGAAAAGCTATTCATGTTGAATTTTATCCTTAAAAAATCAGAATACAAGAGCAGGGCAAGATAGAATTAAAAAAAAAAAAAGTTCAGAATATAAAACTAGCAAAGCTCAGTGACTGAATGGATATGGGGTTGTAACAAGGATCCAGTGAGGTAATTTAAGTAAAAGGGCTTTGTGAATCATAAAACATTATTTGAATGTCATTATCATGTTTCTCAGTGAATCTCTGAGAATTACAGAATATTCCCGCCTCCGCTCATGAAACCTTGGCATAGGGGTTGGTTGCTTCATGGCTCTAGAAACTCAGATAAATGCTGTTGGACCCCTTTGTCTCCATCCTTAGTCCTTACAGGTGCTCAGCCTTGAGCAGTCATGGTGCCCAGTGGACAGTTGGGATCATCCTGGAGGAGGGGCTGTGAAGGTGATAGAAGCTTCCCACAGGACTTCACATATGACTTAAGCCCACTTTGCACCACCAGTAGGTTCCCCTCTTGTCAAGGAGTTTCTTATTTTCTTCTCCTCTTCTCACCTGGGAGAGCTGACTCGGGCTGTTAGGGACCAGTGGGTTCTTGTCATGCATCTTTGCGTTGTAAGGAACAGAAATCCTGAAAACTGGGAACTAGAAAAATCAAGAACTGGAAGGAGTCTCCCCAAATCTTAAGTGCCACATTGTTTCTCTCCCATCTTCTGACTGTCTGCTGTGCTCTTCTGCTTCCCCAGTGTGGTGCCAACCAATTCTGTATCTATCCTGTGTATCAGAGGTCATCTCTGACATATGCCAAGGGCAGGTCTCGTTGCTCATTTTCCAGTTCCAGACTTTCAGGAGGAGAATCTGATTGGTCTAAATTATCATTTGAAAAAGGCCCCAAATCTTAGTTCACTATGGATCAAATCTCCTAGGTCAGCTATTTAGCAGTTGTCCAGTTTTTCAAGGCCAGGGAATGCAAGGTCACATGCTTTGATGCTCACTCAGTAAGCACTAAGAGTGATAACTGCAGAAAATGATGTGGTCAGAGCAATAATAGACATCCCCAATACATGAGGAACAAGAAGGTGTGGTAGTTGAGAGCACGGACTGTGGAGCCAGACCCTCTGGCTTTAAACCCTGTCTCTAGCTGGTAACTTCGGTAAAGTAACTTTACTTCCCTGTGCCTTTTAGCCTCCTCATCTAGACAATAGAAATAGTAGTACCTTCCTAATATTGTTGTTGTAAAGATTAAATGTGGGTGTGTGTGAGTGTGCGTGTGTGTGTGCGAGTACATGTGTGCTTAGTATATGTTCAGTGCTGTCTAAATGTTAACAGTCATTGTAAGGAGTCATCTGGCTCAGATGCAGGCGGACGTTTCAGCGGCTTGAACACAGACGCTCAGATGTGCCCTGAGCATCTTCCGTGATCTCTTCTCCACCAGGTGTGGCCTCTGGCTCCCAGTGGGAGCAGCCGGCTTGGGGTAAACACCTGAAAGCCTTCTTAAGACTCTAAAGATATTAGATATAGATATTAGATTCTCTAAATATGTGATATTAGTGTAGATACCTGGGCTAGATTAATTCACTGAATCATCTGGTCGTTTGAAGACAAGATGGTCCTGGGGTCCTGGGGTCGAGCCCCACGTTGGGTTCCCTGCTCAGCCGGGAGTCTGCTTCTCTCTCTGCCTGCTGCTCTCCCTGCTTGTGCTCTCTCTGACAAACAAATAAATGAAATCTTTTTTTTTTTTTAATTTTATTTATTTATTTGACAGAGAGAGATTATAAGCAGGCAGAGAGGCAGGCAGAGAGAGAGGAGGAAGCAGGCTCCCTGCTGAGCAGAGAGCCCGATATGGGCCTCGATCCCAGGAC
>LNAC01000210.1:4292162-4332068 GCA_002007465.1 Ailurus styani
AAAACTTACATTGTAAAACAAGATTATCATTTAGGACCAAAGTCCTACTGTGAAATTCTGAGTGTTGGCCTTTGTTGGGGGCCAGGCTCTGTGCTGGGAAAGCAGCAATAAGTATGTCTGTGTTAAGAGCTCAGAGACACACAGACTTCTCGCTGGGGAGGGAGCACAGCATCCCACGAAGAGCCCGCGCTGACATAAAGACCTGGAGAGGAGCTGCACAGAGCTCTAGGGAAGGGTTGGAGGGGCCCCGCTGAGGAAGGCCAGGGGGTCAAGGCAGGCTTCCTGGGAGCTAGCAGGAGAGTGGGGGAAAGTGTCCCAGTCATGGAGAGTGGAATGTTCCAAAGCCCTGCAGCCAGAAGGGAGCAGTGTTTGAGGAAGGACAGGACCCTCGTGTGGCTGGAGACTGGACAGAGAGGAGGGGGGCGGGGGGAGGGGCCAGGGGGAGTCATGCTGAGGAGTTCGAACTTCCTCTACTGGGGGCAATGGGAAGGGGTGGAAGCGGTTAAGCTTGGACCACGTGGACTGGATTTCACTCACGCCAATGGGTTGCCCTCTCCTCCTTTTCTGGGGACAGGAGCCAGGTGCTGTGGTGTGGGGAGTGGAGGCAAGTGACATGGTACCATCAAGACAGAGGAGGATTCAAAAGCGAGGGGGTCCCATGTCAAGAGAAACCTCTTCCATTTCACAGTGTTGCTTGTGGGCGCTCAGTGTTCCTCAAACCCTCCCCAGGAAACAAAAGTTCTGCCTGGGTTTTTTTTTTTTTTTTTTTTTTTTTTTTTTTTTTTGTCCAGTTTCTCATGACTGCACCCATCCAGTGTCAGAAATACTGGCTCTACCGCGTGGCTGAAGTTCCAAATGCCTCCTAAGAGGCCCTACAAAATGGTGCCCACAAACTCTACGAACGCCATCAAGAACAAGCAAACTAAACTTCATCCTTCTCAGTGTAAGGCTACCTGCTGAAGAAGGCAACAGACCCAACGGAGGGGTGCCCCTCTGGGAGTTCTCCACTACCTTCACACACACACACACACACAGACACACACACACTCACACTCACACACCCGGTGTTGTGTCTCTGCTCATGCTCAACTCTTGGGTGACTGAAACTTTCAGATAGGTTGGATCCTGAATTTTGCCAGGCTTTTATTTGTTTGCTTGTTTTTTGCAGTTCCGTAGTAAACTATTTACTTAGGCTGCTTGCTGTCCTTTTGTATGGAGGGGACGCTGTTATTCCGTTTGTCCCGAGGGGAGGGTGTGTGCTGGGTGGTAGGTTTGTGATGCGCGGAAGCCTCCCCCTCCCCCCACTGGAGCTCCAGGCTCTCCCACAGCCCTCTTGGAACCAGAGAACTTGGCAAGGATGTAAGTTGAAAAAAGTTGGTGAATTTATGTTTCATCTTCTTTCTCCACTTCTTCTCCTGGAGGTGTGAACAAATAATGAAACTGCTAAAAAAGAAAGGCAGCGTGCAAGAAGGAGGCCACACAATTGGCCCTTGAAGATACAGAATCTGGATCATTAACCGTGAATCTGAGTTGGAGGTGCTGAATATTCATTCGCACGGTTGTGCACCGAGTGGCGAGGTTTCTTTTCTTGACACTATGAACAGAGTGTCCCGACACCTTGAGACACTAGGGTGCTTGCAGAACCTCATCAGAGGTGACAAGGGAAGGGATTTTTTACTTCACCTCCCACACCAGCCCCAAAAGCCCCACCATTGTACATTACACACACATAATCTCATCCTACAAAATGTAAACTAATCCAATAAATTTAGGAAACTTGATTTTTCTCACTTATCTGTCCCCTGGGCTTTCTGGGTACACAGCATACCCCCCCCCCCAGTTAACGTTTAGCTTTAATGTTCACAGTTTAATAACTAAGCATTTTTAGTCCAGAGATATATTCCGGGGTGAAAGAAACATTTGAGATCTTTGGAGAGGCATGGAGAGGATGTCAGATTTTTTTCTTTTTATCTTCTCAAGCATCGGGCAGCATCTTATAATCCTACAGCACCCGGAACCACTGGGGCTCAGCAACAGTTGAGTTCAGCTCCAAGCTAAAACACAGATCAGGTGTTGCGTGCAGGAGTAGAGCAAACCAAGAGTAAGATTAAATGTGGGAGATATGTAGCAGAACGTATAGCTCAGGAAGGGAAGAATCAAACATCTCCAGGGGGAAATAACCCTACTACCTACCAGTCCATTTAGATGTGCCCATGATAATGCTCACCAGTTTGGCTGTGCTCTGGGAAAGAGACCCTATTGGACAAGGACAGGCTTCGCAGAAAGCAGAATGATTTTCTTACACTGCACAGAATCTCACACAAGTTTTACTTTTGTATAAAGGGGCCTGTTTTCTTTATCGCTTTGGTCACATTGGTAAAAAACTATGATCTCTGCAAAAATCTTTTTCCTTTCTTAGCATTTAGTACTCATTTTTTTTTCCTTTTACCCAAAGAAACTGTTCTCAATAGAGTTGGGAAAACTTTCATTTTATCCATTTTGTTTACCTGGGCGGATGCTGTGTGATCTTTTACTTAAAGAAAAGATAGCAGCAAAAATTACATTGTGAAACAAAATTATTATTTAGGACCAAAGTCCTACTCTGACATTGGAACTGTTGGAAGGAGATAGGTAACAGTGGTAGCCACCTTCCTCTGTCTTACTGTTGTGATTGTTTTCTCAGTGGTGACTTAAAAAGGAGGTGTGGTCGGAATGCATTCTAAAACCACAATTTCTCTTGGTTCTGTGGGACGGTTTACAAAAGGCTATTAGGGAGGTAATCTAGCAGTCTTACCTAAAAATGTATGATTGTGACAACGGAGACACCAATTACAGATACAGGTTTAGTTTTTGTTTTGCTTGTTTTGGTTTTGGGTGTTTTTGTTTCTGTTTTTATTTTTGTTTTTGCTTTGTAGGATGATCAGAGCCAAACACATCCAGTGAGATAATGGCTTGAAGGACAATATAAAGTAAACTAAACCTGACACATTAACTCTTCTCATTGGAACACCTATAAGTAGAGCACGACATTGTGCAATTTAGAAATACAGAATCAAAACCTGAGTTTTAAGAAGCTAGAACCTCTATGTAAAAATAAGTGTGTCCCTTCAAAGCACTTTGGAAGGCTTTCCACTCACATAGTTCCTGTTGCAACAAGTATTTTTGTTAATTGTTTTTTGAGAATTATTCTTAAACCGTGTGTGGTACATTATTTTTGATACTCTCTATGGCAGCTAATAGCATTCTCCAAATCGACAGCCATTTGGAGGTGAGTGAAGTCCATGGCAGGATAGAAGGAGTTGAGGAGAAAGAGTCAGCTAACCCGGTTTAAGTCCCAAGACGTCCACCGATGCTTAGTGAGAGCGTAGGCAAGTGGCACAACTAATCTGAGCCTCATTTGTAAAAATGAGGACGTGGAATCATTCGCTCATTCCTTCATTCATTCAAGAGGGAGGGGCTTATTGAGCATTCACTATGGGAAGCTCAATACAGGAGTTCAGGGATGAGTTGATAACCCCTGACTCTAAATTTCTGTCCTAAGTTGGTGACCAGTCTATAACAAAATAAAAATAACAGGCCAGGTTTACACAGTGATTAACTAATAATTAGTTTTTAAATCATCTTTGATGAAACTTCCCAAAGAAAATTTCCAAATGTTGGAGCAACTATAGCTTTACTAAGTAAAAGCTTAGCTTTTTTTAATTGAAAAGGGTGAGGGACTAGAGCTGTTTCAGATGTATTAATTGGTGCCTGGACTTTTTTTTTTTTTTAATTTGAGACAGTGGTTTACAATCCTAGCCATGTATCAATATCATCCAAAGAGTCTTTGAAAAGTACAAATGCTGTATGTCTAATCTACTTCCTGAATTAGAATCTCTAGAGAAATGTCTAGGTCATAGGCATTTAAAAAAAACATTGTGGGTGATTCTGATACACAGTCAGGAATCAGAACCACTGACTGATTATACCCCCTTATGCTTTCAGAAATTGTCATCTTTATCTTAGTATATCATACCTATCTCTTTTATCACAAAACTTTCTTTTAAAAGTATTATCTTAGTAGCATCTTATAATTGAAACTACATTCAATTAATATATGAACATCTCGTCCAGAGAGAATTTCTCCATCTTCTAAGTTGTGATTTTTTTCTAAATTGAATATACTCTATGTATCTAATTGTCTGTTGTTTAGATAACTATAAAAAAAATTAAAGATCCCATCTCTGCCCCAAATGGCCCATGTTAGAAATTAGGGAGGGTGTATCGATAGTATTATGAAAGGGGTACTCAGAATACTTAGATCTACTCCAAACCACAGCCTCCCTTCCTCACACGTTTCTCAAGGGATATGAATGTGTAGAGAATGTGGTAAATTGCTAGCTGGACTTTGGACCCAGACACCCTTGTAGGCTGTAGTGTGGTTCTGAGCTGATCACAAAGCCAAGGCTAGCCATCCATCCTGGGCCTTGTCACAGTTCCTGGTCAGCATCCCAAATTGTACTGTATTGTAGATGACCACATGGAAGGAAGAAATGGGAATAAAGGAACCAGTCCTCAAATAAGAGCACCAGGGGGGCCATGAGCTTCCCAAAGAAACAGCTCCCAACTGGGCCTGCAACAAGCAAGCTTGTCCAGCAGGCAACCACTATGCCAGTGGGAGCACTGGATTCTAACAAGCCCATAACAACTTCCCGGGGGTGGTGGTCAAGGTGGAGAGTGGAACATGGGAAGATTGCTGCTCCAGAGCCTGCAAAAACCAATCTGGATGGGCTAAGAGTAAAGTACTCTCTTTCCGGATTTGCAAAGCACTATGATTTTTCTGTTTTGTTTTCTGTTTTGTTTTTAATTTGTTTTTGTTGGTTGGTTGGTTATATCATAATGTAATGTGCCCGTTAGAGGACAGCAGAAAAGTAGGAAGAAGGGGAAAATATCATCCATGTCCCACTGCCCCCCAAGCCATTGCTTTTAACATTTTGATAAATTGTTTTCTTGGTACCAGTTTAGTTCTTATTAAAACCCAAGTAACTCTCTTTGACTAATGTTTCACATTTCCTCCCTTTTGTTCTCTTGGGTTGCTTCCCCTACTCTCTCTAAATAGGATGTATAAGAAGATAAAATTATTTTGATTTAAAATATGGATTGCTTAGGCTTTTAGGGACAAAACTTAAAATTATGCATGAATTTTAGGATCATACATGATATTGAGAAAAATGCAAAAAAAAAAAAAAAAAAGAAAGAAAAAAAAGTGCTCTTTCTGACCACTTACATGATGTGTTAAATGTTTATTGAAGATTGCTTATGGACAAAAAATATGACTAAGTAACAAATAGATGTTGAAGAAAGCTGTCGATGATTGATAGGCATGGGGTTCATGAACTCCAGCAAGAACTGGATCTTCAGTGTTCAGGGGAGCCGAGAGAGGGCTTTCCCCCCAGGGCCCAACAATAGAGTTGGGTGTTTAATCAGTCATACCTTGTCCTGATCTGATTATACCCTTACCACCCTGGGGGCAGAGGAGTAAAAAACTGAAACTGGGAAGGATAGTCTCCAAGAGCTAGGCATAAGGAAGGAGCTGTTGACTGAGCGGCAGGATTTCATGAACCAGCAGGTCCGACCTGATACATTCCAGAGTCACCTCATAGATAAATAACCACAGGGCATGAATGATCACTCTGCTATGCCACACATTTCCCAACGAGCCAGTCTTTGTGCCTTGGATTGTGACACACTGTAGTAGAGTTACTTTGCCCTTTGTGCCTTGCTGGACTTTACATGCAATCCTGTTCTCACACACGTCCCACTTGATTACACTTTTCTGGAAGGTGTCTCCCTCCAGTTGAATGTGAGCTCTGTGAGGGTGGGAACCCGCCTTTTAACCATCCGTACCCCCTGGGTTACGTAGCAATATTAGGTACTCAATAAATATTTATTGAATGAACGCAGGAAGGGATGTTGTAAAGGCAGCTCTCGACTGAGAAAGAGGCACCAAGAAGAATCAAAACGATATAAACAGTGAGCCTTTGGGAAGCACATTGTGTTAGGAGATGGGCAGAGTGTTGAGCTTGGCTGGGGTGTGTCCTGGACAGGTTCGTAGAGTGATATTTAAGCATGAGGATACATCCTATACATACTCAATGCTTAGACTAGATCCCAAAGATAACGAAATCAGGCACATAGGAAAAAAAAAAAACAACCCACAACTTAAATACTCTATAGGCGATTCTGACCTACATTCTTGGCTCAATGCAAGTGTCTGTTAACATAACTACTTAATTTTATGATTTAGGCTCATAAAAGAGCAACAAAAGTTTCAGGTATAATTAGCTAATTGAGCACGATGCTTTAGTTATACAAATATACCTAAGCGAAAGGTGATGTAGATTTTAAAATAGCAACTGGCATTTCCCCACGTGTCAAATTGTGAAAGTGTTGTAAATAGACGCCTTATAAAACATCTCTCCTACCCTACAATGGCTTCATATTTTGCTACACAGTTTGATAGGGAAAAAAATGTGTTGTTTTAACATTCCTGTCTTTTTGGAAATGAACTCACCACTCACTTGTCATTTCTCTATGTTTTTCTTCTGCCATGGATGGTCTGTTGCTGTGGAGATGCGGGTGCTCATGGGCAATGCTGAAATTCACCTGGGTGGGTGGGGGGACATTAGTTAGGGTAGCTTCCGGTTCAGGGGATAGAAATAACTCACTTAAAAGGAATATCTTTTGACTTGTTTATTTAGCCATTCAACAAATATTGATTGAGCACCTAGTGTATGCCAAAAATGATGGTACAGTGCTGACTTGGAATACTCAAGGGGCTTGCTTCAGGCAGAGCTGTTTTCTGAGGCTCAGATAATGTTGTCGAATTCTCTCTCTCACCTCTGTTTCTCTCTGCTCATTGATCATATTCTCACCTGCTGTAGAAAGATTCTCTACAAGTTGTGGGAAAGAAACCCTGCAATTGGCAGATACCATTTCAAAAAAAAAAAAAAAAGGGAGAGGATTGCACCCCATCCCAGCATCCTTACCTCATGCTTAATGGAAGGATTCTTACTCATTCTACCTTGGCTTCTCCTTCATGTACCACCTGATCCTTAAACCCAGGGTAGGAGCAGGAATACTGTGATTAGCTGGACCCAGGCTAAAGGCCCATTCCTGTGGTCATGGAGTGGGCAGCAGACTCCCAAGACCATATTGAGATGGGTGAGGGGTCATCCTCCAACATTAAAGGGATTTTAGGCCATCAAAAACAGTGTCATCCATCATATCATGTGTGATCTTTTAGGGACTGTAACATTTGAGAAATGGAAACTTTTTTCTGTCATAATTTAACTAATCTAGCTTAATATTAGTTTATCAAAGCATTGTTTTTGAAGGGCCAGCAATTTAGTGACTTCTGGGAAATAATTTGAAATCAATTGGGGAAGTCAAGTGTGAATTTCCATCTTAATTTGATGTTACCTTCACAGGGTGCATAGCACACGATTATAAATAAAATGGCAGCCCTTTTATGATTGGCTGGGGTGTCAGACAGCATTGTGGACCATCACTACCCTGAAGCAGTGCATGGGGTCAAAGTTCAGGTGGAAGGCGCTCTAAAGCAATAGAAGAGAGTGGGCTGAATCATCTTCCTCTAGGGATCGTTCTGGAAAAGTCCCAGTTACAAAGTTGGGTGAGAGTACAGTGGGTGGTGGTGAGGAAAAATAAAATTACATTGTGAATGTGATTTAGTAGCTAAAACTTGAGTGATATCAGGCAGTGAGTATAAGGGGATAGGGAGTCTTCTACTCTTTTGGGGAGAACGTGGGAGGAGAAACCAGGAGGATGGAATTGACAAAGAGAAAGATGCTGCATAGGAAAGGGAAAGTGAAAACGAAAATAGGGCAGGGCTAGGATAACAGCTAACAATTATTGATTACTTATCCATGTCAGGAAATAGTCTCACGTTTTCATGAACTATTGTATTTATACCTCATAGCAATCTTCTGAGCTAAGTACTTGTAATGTTGACATTTGATAGAGAGGAAATCGAGGCTTAAAGAGGTGTGGGAATGTGTCTGCGTCGCACAGCTGGTGAGAGTTAGAGCTGAGACTAGAACTCGGGCCGCCTGAGTCCAGTGTTTGCCTTCAGAGCTGCATATGAGAGCATTCATGGAATAACTGCAGGAGAAAGAGAACATGGCTGACGCAGATTTGTCTTAGTGCCAAAGATGTCTTTAAAGGTGGTGATGACTGGATATGGAACCAAATGCTAGGAGTTGTAAGTCTGTGGAAACCTGCACATTATGAAAAGGATTAAAGACGTCAGTCTGGCTTAGAGTCAAACAGTGACTCAGTTATTCTAACTAAGGAGGAGGGTTTGTGGTCAGAGTGAAAAATCATAGTTTGCTTATAACACATAGGATATTTAAAATGACTTTGTGGTATTTTTGATGTTATTATTTAGAAAGCCTGATTATAATTCATCCAAAGTGTCCATTTAAATGACTCCTAAAGACAGCTCTTAAAAATGGGCAAACAAAATAGAAAATTCAAGGATTTTAAAGAAATATTGTTTATGTCAGAAATATCTGAATCCAGATGAATCGTGTAAAAACGGCATGACTATTTAGGATCTCTGAATATTTACTACAATAGGACAACATTCTATGCACAGTGCTGAGCACTGCAGGACTGGTGGTGATTAGGAAAGCATGGTGTCTGCCCTCACAGTGATCTGGACTCCAGACAGCATCTGTCCTTGCTGCCCTGGGACCTGGCGGGCATTTCTGCATACACAGTGCTGTGTACCCTTCTGATATTGTGATTTTATAAGAAATATATATTTGGTTTCTATCTCATTTCTGGCACAGAGCTCCTACAGTCCTCAGAATTTCCCAAGTGATGACTGTGACGAAGGTGTCTTTTTTATGTTAATGAGATGACTTTGGGACTATACCCGAGGCTAGGGACCGGTTGCCAGGAGAGCCAACTGTGTGATTAGAGTTAGAAGTTTCAGTCTTACCCCCTGACCTCCATGGATGAGAGGCACTGGAGGTTGAATCAATCACCAATAATCAATGAATTAATCAGGCTATGGAATGAAACCTCCAGAAAAACCTGAAGGATAGGGATCACCGGTGAACTAGAATGCTTTTCCGTGCCACCATCCCAGGCCCCAAACTCTATGAGACAGAAGCTCCTTTGTTCTGGACCTTGCCCTTTGTATCTCTTCATCTACCTGTTGGTTAATATCCTTTACATCGTTTGTAACAAGCCAGTAAGTTCTGTAGCTGCTCCAGCAAATTAATCAAACCCAAGGAGAGGATCATGGGAACCTCTGATCCATAGCCAGGAAGTCAGAAGCATAGGTAATAACATCTGAAGTTGGGCTAGTCTTCGTCTAAGAGGGGCCGAGCTCTTAACCTATGGAATCAAGGCTGTCTCTAGGTCAATAGAGTCAGAACTGAATTGAAATGTAGAACACCCAGCTGGCGTTGGAGAACTGCTTGGTGGTATCGGGGAAGAAACCCACACACTGGAATTGGGAGCAGAGCCCATAACACACGTGCTTCACATCTCAGACATATATGTGAACATGTCAAACTCGTGTTAATATAAATGTACGAATGCAGTTTCCCAATGCAATAAAAAATTCAACTCAAGATAATCATTAAACTTGTTCAATTTTTTGTGTATCAGTAAATCTAATGAAATCCAAGTCATTCAGCTAAAATATATATTGAGAGGACACTGGTCTTAGAGTAAGAAGGAAAAACATAGCCCTGAGCAAATCACTTAACCACTCTGAAGAAACTCTGACTTTCTAGAGTTTGGGTTAGATTTAAAGAGATAATATGTGAGAGAACTTTGCAACCTATAAAAATATATATACACATTCCAGACATTATCATATTTGTAATTCACAGAAAATTAGGTTTTTGTTCTTTTAGAGAAAATTTTCAGAAAATGTTATGGTTTTATGAAAATGTATCTACAATTAGATATAGTGGTAAAATATTCTGTGAGGTAGGATCTGGGAATAAAAACCTCTATATCGGAAATCTGCATCATTTTGAAGAAAAATATTTGATACTACATTCATTGTATACATACGGTAGAAGAGGCTGAAGATTTGAATTCTCTGAACTACCTTCTTTCCAACACTGCAAACTTAACAGCATTCTATTGTCTTACATTCTTTCCTCCTATTTCAGCCTATGAAGGGAATTTCATCTGACTAATTCTCCTGCCTCAAGGAACTTATCTGATCAATTATCCAAAAAAAAGAGGCAAAAATTTCCTCAATTTTATATTTTATATATATATAAAAAATATAAAATTGAGGAAATTTTTGCCTCCTGTTTTTGGATAATTGACATAATTTATATATATATTTTAAAGGGATAATATAAAATTGAGGAAATATATATATATATATTTTAGAAGATTTTTTGTATTTATTTGACCGAGAGAGAGACCACAAGTAGGCAGAGAGGCAGGCAGAGAGAGAGGGAAGCAGGGTCTCCACAGAGCAGAGTGCCGGATGCGGGGCTCAATCCCAGGACCCTGAGTTCATGACCTGAGCTGAAGGCAGAGGCTTAACCCACTGCACCACCTAGGCGCCCCTATATTATCCCTTTAACTACAGCTCTTTTTTCCCCTTCCCTTCTCCACTAAGCTTTTCCGTAGATTTCTTTACACACGTCCTTCCCCTTTGCTCCTTCCCACTCACTCTTACACTCGCTGAAATCTTAAAACTACTATATGGGACTGCTCTTGACAAAAGCAATCAGTGGCCATCTTGCCACTAAAGCCTCTGGACATTTTATGTTTACCTTACTTGATTCTCTGTGGAGTTCAAGGAGGGAGTGAGTTTGGGGTACATTTGGAACATTCAGATGGAGATGTGAGTAGGTATTTATATTTGCAGACCTAGAACTAAGGACAGAAGTCTGGGCTCCTTAGATTTGGGGATCTGCCGTGAAGCCATGGAATGTGTAGTGTAAGAAGACAGAAGACAAAGAATACCAACAGTTAGGAGTTTGGCAAAGGAAATGCAGTCAGTGTAGAAAGCTGAGATGGAGAGTGTGGTGGTTTTAAAATATGTCTTTGGTACTCTTCCTTTCAATAGAAGGATCTAAATTATCTTCCCCTTGAGTGTGGGCTAGACTTAGTGACTCTCTCTTAAAGAACGTGACTTAAGAGTTAATAAGTTACAAAGACTTTTGAGGCTATGTCATGAAAAGGATAGCTTGTACCTTGCTCCCTTCATCTCTGACTCTCTTGCTCTGGTTGAAGCAGGCCACCATGTTGTCAGGATACTCAACCAGCCCAGTGGAGAGCCAGTGAGTGGAGAGGTCACATGGAGAGGACCAGATTTGCTAGCTGGAGGTATGAGTCACCATGAAAGCAGAGCCATCTGCTTCAGCCCAAACTTCAGACGATTCCAGGCCCCCGTCTTCAAGGCTTCCAGCTGAGACCCCAGATAAGGTGAAGAAACAAACCATCCCTTGCTGTGCCCCCATTGGAATATGAGACCCACAGAAACGATGAAATAATATATAATTATTGTTGTTTCAAACCATGAAGTTTTGGGGTGATATATTGTGTAGCAATGATTAATACAGAGGAGCCAGAAAAGCAGGAGAAAATTAAGAGAGTTTGGTAGGATAACTGAAAAAACCCAACTCTCTGTTATCCAAAATATTTAAAGAACTTATACAACAAAATGCCAAAAAACAATCTGATTTAAAAATGGGCAGAAGATCTGACATTTTCCCAAGGAAGACACAGAGATGGCCAACAGACCCATGAAAGGTGCCCAACATCACTAATCATCAGGGAAAGACCTATCAAAACCACAATGAGGAATCACCTTTTACCTGTTAGGATGAATATTATCAAAAAGACAAAAAATAAGTGTTGGCGAGGATGTGGAGAGAAAGGAGTCCTTGTGTGTTCTCAGTGGGAATGTAAATTGGTGGAACTACAATGGAAAACAGTATAGTTTGTTCTGGACATTGTATAAAACAGTATAGTTTCTCAAAAAATTAAAGAAAGAAATACCGTATAATCCAGTAATTCCACTACTGGGTACTTACCAAAGAAAACAAAAACACAAATTCAAAAAGATATATGGACTCCTGTTTATTGCAACATTATTTACAATAGCCAAGATATGGAAGCAGCCCACGTGTCCGCGCATACATGAATGGATAAAGAAGATGTGAGATATATATATAAGAGAATGAACGCTTGCCATTTGGAACAACCATAGCAAAAGAAATGAAAATCTTGCCATTTGGCACAACATGGACAGACCTAGAGGGTATAGTGTTAAGTGTTATAAGTCAGAGAAAGACAAATACCCTATGATTTTATTTACATGTAGACTCTAAAAAACAAAACAAATAAACAGACTCTTAAATACAGTGGTTGCCAGAGAGAGGTGGGTGAAGGGATGGGTGAAAAAACTGCTGGGGATTGGTGGTACAAACTTCCAGTTATAAAATAAGTAAGTCATAGAGATTAAAAGTACAGTATAGGGAATATGGTCAATAATATTGCAATAACTTTGTATGGTGATAGACGGTTTCTATTGCAACTTATCCTGGTGAGCATTGATTAACGTGTAGAACTGTGAAATCTGAGGATAACTGAAATTAATATACCATTGTATATTAACTGTACTTTAATAATAAACTAAAAAATCCCCAACTTGTTCAAGTTTTAATTACTGATGGATATACAGTGACTTCCTATAGTTCTTTTTCTCACGTTTTGAAAATTGAGAGATCATTACATAAAGTAACATACATAGATCTTAAGTGTCGTTCAGTGAGTTTGCACAATTGTTTATACTCACATACCTACCACCTAAGCCAAGATAAAGAAAACGTCTATCATTCCAGAAAGTTCCCTCCTGCTCCTTTCCAGTCAGTTCTCTGATGCCAACTACATAATCACTTCTTAAATTCAATAATCAAAGATTAGTTTTGACCTTCAAAAAACTTGTATATAAATAGAAATATGCAACATGTGTTATTTTATTTCTATTTTCTTTCTCTCAGCATACTGTTAGTGAGATTCATTCAGATCATTGCTTATATCAATAGTTCATCCTTTTTAAAAAATTTTAATTGAAGTATAATTCACATACAGTGAATGATACAGTCCTTTTTATTGGTAGGTAGTATTCTGTTGTATGGATATACCACAACTCGTTTATGCATTCTTCTCCCAGTATTCTTATTTAAAATCAATTTAGTTATTTCATCATGTACAGTGGAAACATTGAAATTACATGGACAAAACTACATGAACAAAATTATATGTAGAAAAATTTGATATCATTATAAATAACATCATATAAGGAAGTGGAATGCATTAGGAAATGACTGGTAGTTATCATCTTTGTAAACTCTCTACAGAATGAGAAAGTTATAAGCCCTTTGTTGACCATAAAGAGTACACTTCCCATATGACACTTAAACTGAAAATATAAACTGTCATGAAAAAAAACCCACAAGTAGGTCAATTTTTTTGGAAAAAAAAAGAAAAGAACCAAAGACACATTGAAAATTAATGACATAGGAAAAAGGAAAATAGAAAAAAATGGGAATTTTTTAAATTTCTTATACACGCGCACACACACACACACACACACACACACACACACACACACACACACACATCAGCAATACCTGTAAAGTCATTTTGCATATGGGCCAATGGTGCTGCATATCATAAATGAGTTTTCAATTGTTCTCTGTAGAGTAGTTGATACTTCTTTAAATCAAATCTAACTGAACTCTTTGATGTATTTGATTACATATTAAAGACACTTGATATAGTCCTTGGAACTGTAATAATTTTTCTGTGAAATCTTTTTTGTTCTTAGTGAACTTAAGGTCACGGGTTCAGAAAAACATTGGTTTAAAGATCATTTCTAGTTGGATCTCCTAAGGACATTTTTGTTAATAACACTGCTTTTAAAAAGAGCTACCATCTTCCCAGTTCTAAACTCTCAAGTGGATATACTTCCCAATAATGTGGAATTGGGGACACAGCAGAGATAGGTACTAAGCTTAATCTTGTTATTTTCCCCATAGGATCAAAATAATCTCAAATCATACATTAGCTACTCTCCTGTAATTTGTTATTTACAGCCTCTGTTAGTTTTGAGTTATGAGACCAGCCAGTAGAGTATCTGAAAACACTTTGTTTCTACTTTGCCTTTCTTCCTGGTAGTATAAATATCTGAAGAGATTATTGCTTCACCTATAAAACAGAGGCATTATAATTTATGAACAACTAAAAAAACCCTGTTCATTTTTGTTAAACTATGTGATGAGCTGGAAATGGTGATTTTTCTCTGTGGAAAGGACGTGTCAAATAAAGGAAAAGCTTTCCTTGTTGTATCCTTAACAACCCTCCCATTCCATTTTAGCCTTGATTATTCTTTATTACTAAACTTCGGACAACTTTTCTCACCCTCTTCTTTGTTTCCACTTCCCCATGTCAGTTGAGTGAAAATACCATTCTCATCACCATCGTCTCATGGTTACAGACCAGGCTCACTCGAACATGGATTCAACCAAGCAGTTGGGAATTCGAGCATGTGTAAGTCTCCCCATATCCCTGCTTCCTTCACTGGAAGCTGGAAATCGAAGGTGATATTCACTGCTACTGCTTTCATTTGTATGGTAAGCAAATAGAGCCTGTGTCTAGTTACAAATGAGTAATAGAAATAATGCTCTTCATCGACTATTGTATATACGTTATGGTGGAGAATCAAGATATTTTCGTAAAGTACTCAGACAGTTTTAGGTTCAAGGCTAATAGCCAGTTCTGTGGTGGATAAAATACTACCTATGATCATTAAATTGTTTAAAATCACAAATGATTTACACAATCCACTTGTTTGCCTATAGGAAGTAATTATTAAAATAGGTAATCCACAGGATTCACATTTGGTTCCCCTCACCCCCATCCTAACTAACTAGATGAGTAGCCTAATAATCTGGTCCCTTAATAATTCTGATACTCAGTTTTTTCATCTTTTGAAAGTAGAAACTATAATTATAAGGTGGTTGTGTGGAATGACGGTCAAGTATGTGAAGCACCTAACATATACTTGATACAGAGTAGATACTCAGTAGTTGGTCTCTACATTATTCATAACAACAAATAATTACTTTTGTGTAATCAGCTTCCTAAAGATGCTTACGATGTTTACATAGAAAAACCATGTACAGTTTTGTTGTTTGGGTTGTTCTCAGGCCCAAGTCAGGCAGGTACCTTGGTGGAACAGCAGCTTTTATTTGTGTGTTCCCACTAGAAATCCTAGCGGTGTGGTTGCTCCACAGCTGACAATGACCTTACCTCAGCCCCCGTGCCCCTCTTGTGAGAGAGCCTTGCTGTTGCTGCTTCTAGGGGCAGCAGCACACCCTGGCCTGTGTGGTTTGTATTCTGCTTTTCGACCTACTGCGGTTATTCCATGGACCATATTTTTCTCACTGATCCAGAAGGAAGACATAAGAAAACACTGAAGTTCATAAAGTAAGAATATGTTTTATACCTTCAAAGGTGCCTTTGCTAGGATCTGACAGTTTACAAGGAGAGGTGATGATGATTAGTTTATAATTCTAAGAAAATGAAGCGGGGAATTAGACTTTCTTTAAATTAGCCGATAGTGAGCAGTCTAGGAGTAGGCTTTATCTATCCCAGCACTGTGGCAACGTCATTTATTTTTTAAATACATCTTTCTGAATATTGAGATGACCATACCAAAGTAGATATAAATACTCCAAAATGACAGGATCATTTCTTAGTGGTTTCACTGAAATTTTCTCTAAGTGCTACTGAGTACA
Source organism: Ailurus styani (assembly GCA_002007465.1). Classification (NCBI taxonomy): domain Eukaryota; kingdom Metazoa; phylum Chordata; class Mammalia; order Carnivora; family Ailuridae; genus Ailurus; species Ailurus styani. The sequence goes on from LNAC01000210.1 coordinate 4,308,017, forward strand.
GATATGTGGGAATAAGAGTAATTGGTTTTATTGATTCCTTCTGTGACTTTGGGGTGGGACCCAATCTCTCTTGAACATCCTTACCTTATAGCACATTGTAGGTGCTTTAAAAATCTCTCTGATGTGGACCGCATTAAATTGTCCATGTCCACGGGCTATACCAAGGCCCCTAGGCACTGATGTGGAGATGACTGAACACCGGTTGGGAAATCCATAAGAACGACCGAAAGAACTTTTAAAAACACATGCACTTGGGACAGTGTATTAGCCCAACATCTTCATAAACAGCGCTTTCACAAGCAAATACCTCCACGGGAAAAGTGCCTTTATGTGTCAGCTGATTTGCAGAATTTATAAAGAAGGAGAAGAGCCTATTCCTTTGTTGGAAAATAAGAACAATTTAACTTCTGGAAATGACTTCACAGCTTGGAGTGCAGCAATGCCTATTTTGGATTAAATTGTCTATTAATTAAACTCAAATGATTAAACATTCATCACCTTGCATTGCACCTCTCAGAAAACAAAACCAAACCAAAAAAAAAAAAAATCCTGGGGTTTTGAGTGAGGAAAACACACACACGTAGCCTGGGGTTTTGAGTGAGGAACACACACACGTAGCCTGTCTGCAGTGCATAAAGCGCACAGGATTTAGAAGGCCCAGGGAGCCGCGGGGGTTCGTAAACCCTGCGGTGGGCCCAGCAGGCGCTGCATCCCCGCGCGTTGGCAGTTGGCGACCCCCCTCGACTCCCCCTCCGCTCCGCCGCGGGCTCCCCGTGGCCTTTGGAGGCTCGGCGAGTCGGCTCCAAATGTTTTCCATATTTGTTCAGCCTCCGTAATTCGAATACCAGGGCAGGCCCAGCCCGCCCCGCGCCGCGCTCCGGGGCCCAGCGCGCCGCACACGCACCCAGCCACCCACCCACGCCACGGCCATGGGCAAGGACAAGCAGCCCCGCGGCCAGCGCAGGCAGGGGGGGCCGGCCGCGGACGCCGCCGGGCCCGACGACATGGGGCCGAAGACGGGCAAAGGGGCCCCCGAGGAGCGCGGGGAGGAGGAGGCCCGGACGTGCTGCGGCTGCCGGTTCCCCCTGCTGCTCGCGCTGCTGCAGCTGGCCCTGGGCATCGCCGTGACCGTGGTGGGCTTCCTCATGGCGAGCATCAGCTCCTCCCTGCTAGTCAGAGACACTCCATTTTGGGCTGGCATCATTGTAAGCATCATCTGTGTTGCCTGAGCGCGTGTGCCAAGCAGGAACAGCCGCAGCATGGAGTTCAGACTAACCCGACTGCATGCGCCCTTCCCCAGCTCCACTCCTCTAACTCGCGCTCTGCTGGGTCACGGTGCCGGCCGGGGGCAAGGCTGCGCGCGGTGGGTCTGCAGCCCCTCTCCCGCTTGCAGCTCTCGACGCCGCCCGCGGGCCCGCCTCTAAGGCTCAGGAGTTGGGGAGGCGAGCCAGAGGCGCTTATTGTGGTCAGATTGAACATTCTGGGTGACAACAGCAGATTCACTTCGCCTTTGTCCTTATCCTGGTCCCCGGCCCCCACCCTTGTCTCCAGAGAAATAACAAACAGTGAAGGAAGTTCACGGAGTAAAAGCAGGGTAGGAAAAAGCCTGCGCTTGGGGTTGCCACGTTGGGTGGTATGAATTTGATTTTTTATATTTGAGATTTCATTAGTAAATGAGAGTAATGTTTCAAAGCAGGAAATGTGACTACAGCAAGCACAGCCTTCAGCTGCTGGAGTCTGAAGTGGGATGAAGGCAGGGGCTGGCCATGGCAGGAGGGTATTCCGGACTCTGCTAATGGATGTTCTGTTCTAGGCAGAACACTGGTCAGCTGTTGTGAGTGTTGAAACACACGGCCTACTTGGCTTCATCAAATGGCTTCTTTGATGTGAAATGGGTGCCATTTACTGGGCACCTCATGTTGCTTGTCCTGATAGAGGCCTTGCATTTATTATTTCTGATCCCCGCATCATCCTTAGGGGATAGTTACTATTGTTTCATTTCTCAGATGAGAAAACAGAGGACGGACTCACCCAGGGTGGTGACTGGCCAAGTTGGCTATTCGGCCAAACGGATTCCTTGTTTGCCCCAGACTACACCTGCATTTTCCTCACTGAGCCACACTGCCGCCTGGTTCCATTTGTAATTTTAATAGTCTGTTTTAGTGCCTTGAGGCTGACTACAATCTCTTTCATGTGCATTTAGTTTGCAGTTTTTTATTTTATTTGATCCATGAAATGACGCTTGGAGGTGGGAACTGTGACCCTCTTGGCACAGGGGGAAGCAGCCGGGAGAAAGTTAAATGACATTCTCAAGGCCAGAGATTAAAAGTGGCGGAGTGAGGGGACACTAGAATGGCTACCTCTGGCTCCTAGTATCACACTGCCTCTGACGGCTATTAATGACCACAGGAACTATAACTCATAAGACTACCCTCAAAATAATTTTGTATCAGGGGCAGATGTTAAAAGCACCTGATAAATATGCATCAATGCAGGTATTTTCTCATTAAGATTATTTGAACTCACAAATTCTTGCCGAGTAATTTAAAACTTTTAATTTGTGTACTAAGAATTCCCATGAAATTATCATGATTGGAGTTTTCTAAATCAAGTAATTTTAAAAATAGCTTTTCACTAAGATATACTGGGTATTTTAGTCACCTAAATGACTGTCAAGATACTCACAGGGGGAGAAAAGCCTTTCCTTTAAGACCAGGCGAGTTGAAAGAAGGAATGAAAGTCCTTCATTCAGTGGTTTTGAATACCACTTGCAAGTGTGTCTTCTATCCTTTCCTTATTTCAACTTTAAAAAGCCCAGCATCAGAAAAGCAAATTTGATGGGGAAAAAAAAAATGCATCTTGATGTCTAAGGCAAGAAGTACGGATCATGCAACTCTGAAATTTCACAAACTGAGCAATTCTGAAATTTCACCAGTGCCTGTTGGGAGGGTCCTGTGCTCCCAATTGCCTTGGGAGCACTCTGGGTGTGATGCAAAGAGCATTGTAGACAGCCACGTCCCTGTTCTTTCTAGTTTTCCAGTTTATAAACTAGGATCCATTTGAAGCTTGCTCGTACTGTGTAGGCCTGATGCTATCTGCAAATCCAAGTTTTCTTTCAACAGAGAACTTGTGGAGAGAAAAGCAGTTAGTGGAGAGAAAAGCAGAAGCAGTTAGAAAAAGCAGATGAGGAGGGTCTCAAGGAGCCAGGTGAGGAAGAACTCTCCTCCTAGCTGGACCAGGGACCCCCAGATACCCCCGTGCTTGTTGTCCGCATCTCACTGTCTATGGTTGGTCACGGGCACTCTTTCAAACTTCCAGGGAAGGAAGAGACAGGGTGGCCAGACGAGAACATACAGCAGCCTGGTACTGAGCCACAGCCTGGACATTATTTGCTGAAAACTCTGGGCAGGTTACTTAACCTCTCTAGGTTTCCATTTCTTCATTGATGAAATCAGAATGGTCATAATTCCTACCTCTTGGGGTTGTCGGGAGAATTAAACACATCAGTACATATTCTGATATTTAGAGCAGTGCTGGCTAATGGTGAGCATTCTGTGAACTGGCTCTTTTTATTAGCAGAGAAGCAATCACAGGGAGTGGCAATCACTTTTCAAATTAGAGGCGGCTCTGTGTTATCTCCAGTCTTGCGGAATAGTTCTTTCAGACTTGCTACATGTCCTAGACCAGTTGAACCCTGAAGGTGATACCCGTTTGACGGTCTCAACTTTCTCTGTTCATAGCCAAATTACTATTAGCAATCTTAGGGTATTCAATTAGTCCAGTAGTTTCTGGATCTCTCTGGAGACTTATAACAATTAACTTGGAGGAAAGGGACCTCCTCAGGGTCATTTCCCTCAGGGATATGGAGTGACTGTGGTCTAGGATATCCTCTAGGGAATATTGAAACGTTTGCCCTGTTTAGATCTGCTAGATCAAAGCAGTACAGGTCAGTCCCAGAGGCCGAGGCAAAGTCAAAACCCACTTCCGTAATTTAGGCTGAATTTGAATAAGCAGGGACCCCCAGACTGTGCACCAAGTCCATCAGCATCTTTAATGCTTCACTCTTCTATGTCTCTTTATACTGGTTGCCTCTTTCCATATAGTACTTATTTCACTTTACAAAGGTTACTGTCCCATTACTTTGGGATTTGGGAATCACTGTTCTCATTATAGAAGCTGGGTAGATGGATGAATCCACTTAGGTGACTTCTTATTGACCAATGTCTGGGTGACTTAATGAATATTCAGTGAACTTCTGGTTATAAACTGGAGAAGTCCTTGATGCTCTATGATCAGAGATTTATGTCCAGTGGAACTTTAGGAAAACAATAGATTATTTCTTGCCTATCCATAAATGTGACTTCCCTCATCCTCCATCAGAGAGATGACTGAAGTGTTTTTACTTCAGTTACAAAAGATTCCCGTAAGGGAAAAAAATGGAATGGAGCCACTACAGAGACTTGGTATCCTGTAAAAGTGCCATTCTTCTCTCAAAATTCTTTATAAATGGTTTGAGGGTTGTAAGTCACACCACAATGGCAATACAAAGTGAAACGTGGTCTTTGAGGATGAACTTGGCTAGGGGCAGGGGATCCTAGGAAATAAAAGTCTGCTTTGCATTTTATTCTATTCATGGTTTGAGTAGGTGGGTCAAACAGGTATTTAAGTTTGCTCATCATTCCAGAATTCTTATTGATGAAAAATGTGTATGGACTGAAGGAATCTAAGAACTTTGAGGTCTTTACTGAATTCTTGCTCAATAGAATACAGTTTTGGCTTAGGTGAAGTGGTAACATGTTTGAACTTTGGCTTATTTTTCTTCATGTGGTAACATTTGTTGGGGGTGTCTGCTGTTCCAGGCATTGGTCTAAAAATAATGAATCATATGCCAGGAGGAGGAGATCTCTAGAGATCCTGATAGGCATGTGCCCTCATCACATCTGACAGTAATGAATACTTCCGATTAAAAAATTTAACCTGCACAAATATTTTTAAAGCCCATTTACCTTTCAAAGTATTCACTTACAGTGATTTATTTGCTTTGGCATCTCTACTCTGAAGTCAATTTCAGAGCAAACTCTTGCCTCTCATCCCCGATGGGGATGCATAGTATTTGTTAGTTTCTTGGCCCTTGTAGGGAATACTCCCATGGAAATTAGGAATTTGCCTTATTGTGGTTTTCAGCTTTCCTCCTAAGTTTCTCCATTGCTCCCATATTGCACTCAGTGAGAATAAAACCCTGAGATGTTAATCACATTAGAAAGTTTAAGGAAAGGGCTTAAAAGGAATGGAAGAATATTTCCTTTCCTTAATGTCATTCATAAAACTCATCGTATGACTCTGTAATGATTAAGAGTCCTGTCAAGAATTTCAATAACCATTTTCATACGTTAAGTTACTCTAAGGAATTAAAAATGCAGGTGTATTCAGATTTTAAAATCTATTTTTAACCTTGGCTTAGTGGAAGGGAAAATTGGGTGGTTATTTATTTTAAAACAGAGTATATCCTGAAATGCACAAGTAGACATATGACATGTGGCAAGTAAGGAACAGATATTATCATCCATAATTTATAAGTAGAAAAACTAAGTCAGACATGATTTACAAGATTTGATCATGGTTATAGGAGAAACTGGAAGTGAGGAAGGTTTGGCATTTGGATTTTGGGTGGACCCTAAAAAAGCAAGAAGCTAAAAGTGTTGTCAGTTTTCCATATAGGTGTATTCACACTTGAGAAAGTTAACTTCAAATTATGTTTTTAGGAATACATTACATAGTAATACATTATTTTTCATACTTGGACTTTGATATGCTTCCAAAATCTAATATTCTATCTCTGGTACTCCTGGGAAATAATTTTTATTATAGCAACTGTCACAGGTTTGTTAGAAACTGAGGAATGGTAATTATATGGCCTAACTCAGTCTCCACTGAATATATAAAATAAATAATGGTAGGAAAATTATCTTATAGGTACATGAAGTTCTCCTAGTAGGTGTAAAAACGGAATATAACTGAATTAATTTGGCAAAAGAGGTTAATTGTAATCAGTTCTGAAAATACAAGGGATTATTTGAGAATTTGGTGATCTGTTTCCTGAAAGAATATTAGAATAAAGAGTAAGAAAGCTTAAGATCAGACAGAATCATTAGGAGAAATGTATTTTCACCTCCACTGCTAGCCTGATGCTAAGCACACATGCCAAGGGCCAAGGAAGGGCTTGTTTAATGCGGAAGTTATCCCTGGATCTTCTTTCTCTTCTTTTAAAATAAGGAGGAGAAGTGGTGGGTCCTAATATTTTTCAGTCCTGTAGTGTGAATATATTCAAAGTAGAAAGTTAATCTCTCGAAACTTTTGAGGTATCATTCATCATTTGGTTTTATTTTATATGGTAGAAAAACTAGTGCATAGAATTTGGGGGTAACCAAATGAAACAGAAAGCTATTTATTCTCTTTAAGTACAGTATAAGTCCAGGGACTCTTGAGTATCTTGGACACATCATGGGTACCCGATCGGTGTTGACTTGAATTCTGTCTATTCCATACTTCCCATTACCTTCACTTCTGTTTGAACTTACCAAAACCCATTTTTAAAAAAGATTTTATTTATTTATTTGACAGAGAGAGAGAGCGTGCATGCACGTGCAAGCAGGGGGTATGGCAGGCAGTGGGAGAGGGAGAAGCAGGCTTCCTGCTTGTGGGGCTCTATGCGGGGCTAGATCCCAGGACTCCGGGATCATGACCTGAGCTGAAGGCAGACACTTAACTGAGTCACCCAGGAGCCCAGCAAAAACCCATTTTTTAAAATTATGGTTTGAGGAATGACATATATTGTGTTTTGCAATACAGACAGATTTAAGTTTATCGATAACATTTTAAAGAACTATTAGGGAATAATAAGGAATGTGTTATTACTCCATTTCAGGCTCCAGGGTTCCAGAAATATCCATGATACAGTAATTCAGCATTACCGAGATGTTTTATTTCCTGTTATAAAATGACTACAGGATTTTAAAAAAGAGGAAAAAGAGGTCATTTGACTTATTTCACACAGCTCTAAGTAGAATAAATTAGGGCAAATTAGGATTGACAGGGCTGAATGCCGATGTCTTCCTTCTACAAAGAAAGCAATGGTATGGATTTCCTAATTTAGCCTAAGAGTTTCATAGTTTGCCAATATGATATCCACTTTGGATTTGTTCTGATGAAATGGCTGTTTTCTAGTCCTTTTCATGCCCTTAGCCTTGTCTGTGACATTTGCACTAGGGGCATTCCTGAACCTGGGTCCACTTGCTGGGTCCCCCCTCCCACCCGGCAGAGTTAGCATCAACATTGAAGGAGCCACATGAGGCTCTGTGAGGAGCTCAGTATGCATATTTCTATGTTGCTGTAGGACAGGAATGGAATCTAGTCATTAAACTTTAATTAGATATCATTTCATTGCAAACTAGAGAAATGCTGATCAGAAAGGGCCCATCAGAGTCTAGAGCTGGATGGGACCTCATGATGTCATGTTTTAACTCTAGTTATTTCTTGCTGTGAATATCCAAGTCCAGGTTTATGACAACGAGTTCGTAAGCCGAAGGTGAACTTTGTTTTTAAAAAGTGGATAACAGTATTTATAAAATAAACTGTATAAAAGCCTATTTCAGAGGCACATCCTCTGAGATTCTTTGGATGCCACCTCACATCTCAGTGCATTGAGATAAAACTTGGCAGGAGTAACTGTCAGATGCCTGAGCAAGGCGGCTCAGTGGATCACCCTGGTTCATTTTAAAATTCATACGTGTACACCGACGTGTATGACAATAACAAAAATGCATTTTCCTTTCCGTCTTAGTCTGCTCCAGCGGGTTCTGTTCAGGTGTCTCTTCCAGGCTTGCAGACAGCTGCTTTCTCGCTGCGTGCTGCCGTGGGCTTCCTTCTGTGCCTGTGCTTGGAGAGAGAGCAGGGTCTCTCTTCCCCCGTAAAAGACCACCAGTCCTGTCGGATTAGGACCTCACCCTTCTGACCTCACTTAACCTTAATTACTTCCGAAAAGCCCTATCTCCAAATTCAGTCACCTTGGGGGTTAGGGCTTCAACATAGGAATTTGGGGGAGGACACAGCTCCATCCATAGCCCTTTTCATTGAGGGATTTAAGTTGGTACAACCGCCTCAGTGTTTCTTAATCTTGTTTCCCAGCTTATTCTGGAAGGCCCTATGGCTTCCACTATTCCTGGAACAGCTGGAAGTCTGTATGGTTTTTTTCTTTTTTCTTTTTTTTTTTTTTTAAGATTTTATTTGTTTATTTGAGAGAGAGAGAGAAAGCAAAAGACAGGGCATGAGCGGAGGGGGAGGGACAGAGGGAGAGGGAGAAGCAGACTCTCCACAGAGGAGGGAGCCTGATGGGGGACTCGATCCCAGGACCCTGAGATTATGACCTGAGCCAAAGGCAGATGCTTCACCCACTGAGCCGCCCAGGTGCCCCAGTCTGAGTGTTTGTAATGAGTGAACTCATACGCGATGGTGCAGCTGGTTGGTGGGGCTCTGTGCTCACGCCTGTAGTGAGATGTATGGAGGAGGTGGTTTTTACTGCGCTTATGCAGTGCTGCTCCTGTTAAAAAAAAAAGTGTAGTAGATTCAGCCAGTGACTACAATTCTTCAGCTAGCTTGGGCATTTCATTTGCTATCTTAGCTCTTTAAGGCTTAGGAACCACTGTTTAGTAAATTTCTGCCTTTCTTTTCCGTTCTGAGAGTGACTCGCTGTCAGCATTTAGTGAAATGACACCTTGGCTTCGGAGGCAAGGAAATGAGGGTGGTCAGCTGTGCGGTGGCCACTGTCCTCTGACGGGCAGTGAACTCATGCTTGGTGTTTCTAGAAATCAAAGGAAGTCACCTCTCGGGTCTTTATACCATGCAGCTATTGTTCTCATTTTTGATGACGGTTCTGAAAGTGACCAGATGACCCGTCATTGTTCTGTGGAATGGGTCAGAACAAAACGCTGGAGGTGTTCCCACCTGGGTCTCATTACGTAACAGCCCCCGGGAACCTGCGTCTCCTTGGTAGCGCCCCCTCTCGGCACGCCTTCTCATAGGATCCTGTTTGTCCAGCTTAGACACCCCGAATGGGGCTCTGCTTTCCTTTATCAAGTGCCACACAGCCCAGACCATCCCAGAGGGAAAGATGAGAGGAGACTAGAACCACTGATCCAGTCGAACGCCCAGAATGAGAAGCACACACGGGGCATGGCCCTTGTTCCAGGGACATCCTACACTGATCTTTGAGCACAGTTAAAGTGGACATTCTGGAGGTGCCCCCTGCCTAACAGCCGTGAGTGTTTCAGTGTTGCTGTGTTTCCTGGGTGCCGTCAAAAGGCCAGTCAGTGAGTGGACACCGGAAAGCAAAGGGTTTGCTCACAGACCCATACTCAGATACTGCTGAAGAAGTTCTGCTGGGGCCTGCTTCTGTTGTTGCAGAAAGGAGCAACACTCCGCCGTGGGAGAGGCTGCAAGAAACATCAAGGATGCTGTTTGCCTGGCATCCCACTCAGCTGTTGTTTTGAAAGTATTTGATTCAGCATTCATCGTAACGAGCCATTAAAAAACCCCTTAAGATAGGTTATTACCAAGGAAAGCCTCTCTTGTGTGGAAGATAATGACAGGTGACAAGAAAAGAGGGGGACTTGCTAATGTGTTACCGAGACCCTGAATAGGGAGAGAATTTTGGCTTTATGACTAGGGAAAGAAAGTAACACTTAGCAGCTTCCTTCCAAAGGATCAGGTATGTCACACGTATCAGGCCATTAGGCTCAGGCTGAGTCCTACCTCACTTAACTGTGCCAGGAAGGCTATGAAGGAAGGAGGCCTTTTCCAAGAGAAGGGAAATGGCATTTCGGGTTCCTCATTTCTGCTGGAGGGCAGCGTGCACTGCTCACTTAGGGAGCATGGAGGACGAACGTCCCTACCTCGGGGAAAGGCGGGAGCGTCCAAGGCCACCAGGCGAGCAGACCAGGGCCCCATGAGGTGAAGACCTTCTAATCAGTGAAAAGTAATCCCTCCAGGACAGCGTGTAGCTGAGCCATTTCAGTTCACATGTTACGTGTTCAGGAGGGTGATGTGTTTCTCTCAATCAGCCCATCCGTTTCTGAAACAGAAGGAGCAAACCCACACAGGTTGGCTTCGTCTCATAATCTTTTCGTGAACAGGTAGTTTGGGATGCCTGTTAAAGCGTCTCGATCTGAGTTACGGGCTCCGAGACCAAATAGAATTTTTAAAAATGAGCAGAGGGTGACCGTAACTATTGTGTTATAGAAGCCTCGATAAATAATTCGCATTCAGTCGCTGGCTGTAGTGCGTCACAAGTTTTTCCACCTCGAGACCTCCCTGAGGCCTCGCTCCCCTTCTCCCTGTCCTCACACACACCACAAAAAGCTCAGTGTCTAGCTAACCCATGTTGCCATGGAAGGGAACGGGAGAAATGCTAGAGAGGCTGCGGGCTGCTTGGGGACACTGACCTCTTCTCTTTGAAAAGGACAAAACACTTTTCAAAGGCGAAGTAATATTACTATTTATTACTTAATGTTACATTAGAGCCTGTTTTTTTTCTTTTAAAAAGTGCTCTCAATTAGAAAAGCCACCTGATAATATTTTTTAAAGGTTGAACAGGATGGTTCTCTCGTTTATACTCCTGTTCCAGTGTTATATAATTGAATTTATATTGATTTACTGTATAATTTCTGTGTACTCTACTATTTCATAAATGTTTATTTATTGTACTATTTCAGATATATGAATCCAGGTTATTCATGTAGAATTATCTCTGCAATCATTTATGAAGTGGGACCTAATTTGAGAACCTACTTAATTATGTCTGAGTAATAAGATCCAGCCTATAACTGTACTACAGGACAAGGCAAAAATCCACATTTACAAGATTACTTGCCCTTCTGAGGACTTGAAAAATTCCAAAGTGAAACAAATAAAGTATAGGTTGTTTATTTTTCCCACAAATATGTAGCAATTCTGTCCCTCCTGTTGATTCATGGGAAATGCTAGAACACAATCTTTGTTTCTTTTACCTTCTTTGAAAGCGGATAATTTTGCAAATGTAGGTATTTATTGAATTCATTGGAGATTAGTTTCTGATTAATCACCACGAGAGTGAGTCAGATGGTTGGTGAAGAACAGAAACAGAAGCAATAAGAGATCCTTAATCTCATGAAACAAACTGAGGGTTACTGGGGGGTGGGAGGGTAGGGATAGGGTGGATGGGTTATGGACATTGGGGAGGGTTTGTGCTATGGTGAGTGCTGTGAAAGGTGTAAGCCTGATGATTCACAGACCTGTACCCCTGGGGCAAGTAATACATTATATGTTAATAATAATAATAATAATAATAATAATAATAGAACAGAAACAGGAGCCTATATGAGAAAGAATACTTCAGATTTTTAAAAATTTACTTTGGGGGGTAGGAGGGGCAGAGGGAGAGGGAGAGAGAGAATCTGAAGCAGACTGCCCGCTGAGCACGGAGATGGCTCACGTCATAATCTTGGGGTGGTGAGATGGAGCCCCTAGGCCAGCTCCGTGGGGCTCCATCTCACCACCCCAAGATTATGACCTGAGCCGAAATCTCGACCTGAGCTGAAACTAAGAATTGGACGCTTAACCAGTTGAGCCACCCAGAGAGTTTCCACATCTTTGCCTGTCTCCGTTGGTCTTTCCATAGGCCAGGTACAGTGCCCCCAGGAGCTCAGTGTCTGGGAGATGACACACAGACAACCAACTACAATACAGTTTAAAAACCAGGTAATAAGGTCGTGCCCTGAAGAAGATAGCACAATGGGGTCTGTGATTAACCCCATTCAGGGAGGATCAGAAAAGGCAGGGTGAGGGGGTCTGAAATTGCAGGACAGGAATTAGCTTTGGAATGAAACAAATGTGGGTCGAACCCAAGCTCTATCAATTTGTAGCCATTGCCAAAAATTGTCATTTTTGTGTGGGTTTGAATAAGTACAAGCAGCCCTAGGCAATTCTATGATTATTTTTAAATTATGAAAACTTTGAAGTATATAATAGCATGTAGAGAATAAGAAGGCAACCACCTACTTATACCTAGGTTTGTCATTTTAATATTTTGTCATAAGTGTTTTATTTTTTTTAAGAAAGAAAATATTACCATACCTGTTTCTTTCTTAGTCCTGCTCACCTACCCCACCCTCCTTCTCCTGTTAGCCACTCTCCTGAATTGGGCATTTATCATGCCTATGTGTGTTTTCATACTTTCTTATATGCATATAACCATAACCAATAATTAATTGTGTTTATGTTTCACTTTTTATGTAAATGGTAGCATAATATCATATTTGTTCAACATTGTTTTTGAGATTCATTTATAATAGTACACGGATACCATTCATTCATTTTTGTTATTTCCTTATAGAAATACACAACAAATTATTTAGTCTCTTGTAGATGAAAACTTGTTATTTTGAAAACTGATTTTTTTTTTTTTTTTTGCAATTACAAAGTTTTGCAATGGACATTATTTCCCATGGCTCCCCATGCATGTATGGCAAAGGTTCTTTAGGGCACATTCCTAGGAATTGAATTATTGGATCATAAGATATAGGCATCTTCAACTTGCTAGCTATTGCCAAGTCAGGGCCACAAACCCACAGTTGTATGAATTTATACTCCCACCAGCAGTAAATTAGAATTTCCACCAATCTACAACTTGTTAACATCAGTTATTGTCAGGCAATTTACATTTTTGCCCATCTTGTTTGTGCGCAATATCATGTTTTATGTTTTTCTGATTACTACAGGTGTTGAACATGTTTTAATGTTTACTGGCCATTTTATTTGTTTTCTAGCGTTTATTTACTCCACAAATATTTTCTATGAGTTGTTTGTCTCTTACTCATTGATTTATAGGATTTCTTATCTTTGTTATTTAACCTTCTTGATATTAACTACTGCAAATATCTCCTCTTAGTACCATGCTTTTCATCCTTACTCATGGTACCTTTGTTGTGAATAAGATTTAATTTTAACATATTTATATTTGACAATCTTTTTTATGGTAGGTGCTTTGATAGATTTTAATGAAATCTGTCCTTACTTCAAGTCATAAAGGTATTTTTCTAGATTGTGTTCCCAAAATGTTGAAGGTTTGCTTTGTATTTTTATCTTCAATCTATGTGTTCTTTTTTTTTTAAAAAGATTTTATTTATTTATTTGACAGAAAGAGAGAAATCACAAGTAGGCAGAGAGGCAGGCAGAGAGAGAGGGGGAAGCAGGCTCCCTGCTGAGCAGGGAGCCTGATGCAGGGCTCGATCCCAGGACCCTGAGATCAGGACCTGAGCCGAAGGCAGAGGCTTAACCCACTGAGCCACCCAGGCACCCCTAAGTTTTTGTATAGGAGGTGAATTAGTGTCTCATTTTTCTCCTACAAAGTATTAATTGTTTTAGTACTATGTAATGAATAATTGGTCCTTCCTACACTGAACTGCTATGTCCATTTATCATCTATCAGCTTTCCATATTAGATTTGAGGATTGTGTCTGTGAATCTTGTTAGTTTCATCATTTTATTTGTCATTCACTATGCTGATACCACAATGTTTAAATCAATAGCACCACAATACTCCTTGTTTATAAAGACGGTAGCATAGCAGCTCACCTCCACCCCTCCCCACTCCCATCTTGTTCTTTTTCCAAATTGCCTTGGTGAGACTTAGCCATGTTCTCTTTCATATATATTGTAGAATTGGCTTTTGAGGTCTCAAGAAAAGTACTTTTGGTATTTTCATTTGATTTATACTTTATATACATGAGCAAAGAATTTGTCTCCGTTTACCTGATGCTTTACAGTTTGGCTAGATTTTCTTTCTACTTTTCCTACTGGGGACATGTTACGTTTCCTGAATCTTAGATTTTTATGATTCCATCACTTCTGAAAAAATTTCAGAATATTTTAAATATTTGAAAAAAATTTATTTTTTATTTATTTATTTTTTTCCAAATACCATCTCTTTCTTCAGTCTCTCAGTTTCTGAAACTACTGTCAGAGGTATGTTTGGACCTCCTTAGTTCATCTTCCCTTTTTCTCACCCTGTCTGCTGTGTGTCATATCTATTATTTTGGATTATTTCCTTAGCTCTATCTTCTAGTTCACTGTTCCCCTTTTCAGTTGAGTTGAACCTGTCTATTACATAGAGTTTTTCATTCCAATGGTTTTTTTTTCCTTTCTAGAACTTCTATGTTTACTGACATTTTCTTTTTAAAAATATCCCTAATGTTTTCTAAAGTGCCCCGTCTTTTATTCATGTTTTCTATTTCTTCTTTCATGGTTTCAGTTATTTTGAGTGTACTTTTTTATACGCTCTGTTCTTTAGTTCCATTATTTGAAATTCATAAGCTTTAATTCTTGGAGAGTGTGTGTGTACGTGTGCACTACACTTAATGCACACACATGCTGACCATTGCTAATGAATTGATTACTTGCGTGTTTGCTATAATTGGTTCGTGAGTCATTTTCCAGGAGGCTTTCTTTATAAGTAATAATTTGATGTGGCCTATTTGAGAAAACCTTTTTTTTTTCTTTTTTCAAATTCGAGTAACCCTTCCAAATGATTTGTCTTGCCAGGTGTCCAAGTGATATCATGAGCCTACAGCCACTTCTTCTTTTTTTTTTTTTTTTTACTTAACCTATTTATTATGGAAAATTTCAAGCATACAAAAAAAGTAGATCAAATAGTATAAGGTACACCTATGTTCCCATCACATAGCTTCAGTAATTATAAACTCATGATCGATCTTCCTTCATTTGTATGCTCCTATACTCCACATCCAAATACCACATATTTGTTTATTTTAAAGTAAATCCTAGATCTCATTTCGTCCATAAATACTTCACTATGTAAGTCAAAGATGAAGACTAAAAAATAATCAAAATACTAATCATCCCTAACAAGTTAACAATTTCTTAATAGGATCAAATCAGTGTTCAAATATCCACGATTAACTCATGGATATTTCTTCACAGTTTGTCAGGAGCAGATCCCAATAAGATCTATACATGAGTTCATGTATTTCTTATGTCTCTTTTACTCAAAGATTTACCCTTTCTCTCTCCTTTCTATCAAAGTGCGCTCTCTCTCCCACTCTCTCTCTCTCTCCCTCACTCCCTCCCTCCTTTGCTCCCTTCTCTTCCTCTTTCTCTGACTTTCACAATTTTTTGTTGAAAAAAATCAAGGTTTTGTTTTGTTCTTTCAGGACTACTTTCTCAAAACCACCTCCACCCACCCCCCCATCAACTAAGACAGAACATTTGTCTTGACTTCCAGCACTTGTGGGTTCATTATTGTCTAGTCCTGTAAGGGTATACCATTTGAGGGGCCTGGATTTGTGCCATGGTCCATCTCTTAGCCAATAGAAGCTCAGAGCATTTTAAAGTATTTTATATCAAGAAGGGTTTCGTAACAGTTGGTCCTTACTAATATGCAGAAGTAAAACCTCTTGATGTTTTAAAAAATCTTCTTTGGATCAACTTGCAGGTTTCTTTACCTCTCTGAGTCACAATTTTCTCTACGATGAAGTAAGATTTTTACTTACGGCATTGTTTCAGGGAATAAATGAGCTTAATATCTACAAAGTGGGTAATGCACAAAAGGTACCCTTTCTGGGTAGAGGAGATTCTTGAGCAGGGTTTGAAGAATGAATAATGCTAGATTCAAAATAGCTGGAGGGGGGAGTGCTACACCAGGAGGGTAAGAAAGTAAAAGAGTGTTTTAGGTAAAAGACACAATTCATGTCCTAAGCTCAATTTTTATCCACGACCAAGTTTATTGCTTCACAGTTCTGTTGTTTGTGTTCATTCAGTTTTTTGAGGATGTAATTGCAAAAATTCCCGGTAGTTACTATCAAATATGAATCTTAACATAGACACACAGATCTGTTATAATATTAAAATAAGACCCAAACCAAAGGGATTCTACTTGAATGTCTCCATGATAAGTCATGCATTGGGATAGTTGTTGGATTTTTCTTCTGTTTTCTGAGTTGATACAACGCTCAGTTGTAAGATTCATTGGTTTCAAATGAGCTATTTGCAGTAATCTTTAGGCAAGGTTTTTGGAACTTATGAATTGTAGCAACTTCGTGCTGGCACATCTCTCAAAGATCTCCCTAGCTTTCCAGTCTTACTTTGGCAGGGACATCAAGAAAAGCACACTATATCCATAGGATTTGGGGGATTCAGCCTCTCTTCATCCAGCTGCTGGTCACAAATTCCAACTCCTTTTCAACGGTTCCATCAGGGTAGTTTTCTATTATCTTTTAAAACAAAAATGAGGTGCAAGTGAACATCTGCAAAGCACAACGTGTGCTGAGAAATAAGGCAGTCACTTGACAAGCACATTTCCTTCCCACTCTTTCTGTGCTGGTACAACAGATCTGGCTGAACCACACAGGGATGAAATTATAATGCAACATTGGCTAAGAAAATTAAAATTAAAAATGCATGTAATACAAAGATATATAAAGATATATAGTATGTGTAAATATATATACATTTCTGGTTATCAGATAGTTTGAAATCATGATAAAAGCCAACACTTTGAATTAGAAAGGATTTATCCTACCATGGGGAAAGCTTTCAGCCTAGTATATAAGTGTTCCTTAATACTCCCTACTTCTTCTTCTTCTTCTTCTTCTTCTTTTTAATGAAGATTTATTTATTTATTTATTTGAGAGAGAGAGCACACACAGGAGCAGGGCCGCAGAGGGAGCCAGAAAATCTCCAGCAGACACCGCACTGAGTGCAGGGCCTGAGGCGGGTTCCAGGCAGGGCTCGACCCCATGACCCCACGACCCGGAGATCATGACCTGCGCCGAAATCAAGAGTCAGACACAATGGACTGAGCCAGCCAAGTGCCTCAATACTACCTACTTCTTTACTAACCAATCAGAGCTTTGATCGCAACAGAACAGGTGACCCCATCTCATTGTTGATGATTACATAAGTAATAATTTCCTTAGAATTGCCTCATTCCTTCTTAGAAATCTTGTGTTTACAGTGTATTTTCCAAAGAAATCTAGATTGAGCCACGTTCTAGGGAATGATAGGCCTGCTTTGTTTTTCAACTTAATTCATTACCACATTAAATGATTTATTTTGCCTACCACATTTGAAAAGTCCATACATTTACAGTAATTCAGACACGGACCTGTTAGGTATCAACTCCTCAGGCAAAAGGACAATCATAATAATGAAGGGGAGAAAAAGACTGAGAGGATATTATAGATGGTCTAAACTCAGGTGTGACCAAGCAAGTGTCATTTCTTTTTAGACTCTGAAAAAAAATCATTTTCTGTGATAGAATTGCTTATCCAGAATTGCCTTTTCACAGAGAGATTTTGACCTGGATCCCTACCAGCTTCTTTTAAAAATAATCTCTTGGCTTGTCTTTGCAAAGCAAATATTACAAATTGTCCCCCTTGTCCCCATCAGAGGCTAGGGAAATATATAGATGAGTATATGTGCTCTAACCCTAACTCTTCCCAGGCCAAATAATGCAGTTCTTGAATGAAGAGAATTTTTCTGCACTAACACTGTCCCTTGGCAATTTTTACCCTAAGGAAAAAAACAAAAGTAAAAAGAGTAAAACAGTGAAGCTCTGGGGTTGTAGATTCCTAAGGCAAATGAAAAGGCTCTGAATCAAGGTGCCTGGGTGACTCAGTTGATGAGCATCTGCCTTAGGCTCAGGTGATGATCCCAGGGTTCTGGGTTGGAGCCCTACATCATCAAGGGAAGCCTGCTTCTCCCTCTCCCACTCCCCCTGCTTGTATTTCCTCTCTTTGTCACCTAAAAAAATAAAATCTTTGAGGAAGAAAAAAAGAAAAGAAAAGGCTCCGAATCTCTTCCTGATAATAAGATAATCTGATAAGCCAAATAAAACTCTCTTTAGCAAAAGTTGCTAGACATAAAAGTTGTTGCTAGCTATAGTTTTGTTTATAGTGGAAAAGAAGCTACTACTTTGCATTTGATTTAATAGAAACAAAGAAAAATGTTTTTTTTCAGATTTGTAATTAATTATCTGGGCTTTAATGTCTGTACATTAATATCCATAGCATTTAGAAACAGATAGTTACAGTTTTGTCTTGCATCTTGATGTTCAATTCTGTCATAAGCTCTTCAGTTGATTTTGAATCTTTATAGTTATATGCCTATTGCTTTTGGAATTTCCCATTAATATCTGTGCACTATGTTTGGCTAAAACAATTATATATTTTTTAAAAGTAATATTAATCTTGGATCTGCTTTGGACAGAAAGTATTTGTAGCTGAACAGCATTTTTTCTCAGATATTAAATACTTATCTTTGTAAAACCATAATAGTGTCATCAGAGTAACATATACAGCTCGCATGGTTACCAAGATTGGCATTTCCTGGGTAGTAGAGAATAAATAGGTTTGAAACAGAAAGGAAAAGAAGCAGAGAAAGAATTGTATAACTCTTAGGGTGTTTGCAGACTATTTATGTCAGCAATACTGGGAAGATTTTTGAGAAGTGGGCCCTTGCTATGAAAGCAAAAGTAGCCCAAGTCATTAAATGAATGGATTAATTTATTCATTTGACATATGTGCTGGCTACTCTATGACATCCTTTATATATACCGTCCCCTATAGTCCTTAGAGCCATTTTTGAAATAGGCATTGTTAGTCATCTCACAGATGATGGAACTGAGGCTTGAAGAGGTTAACTTGTCCGAGAAAAAGATGGAATGTGGTGGAGGTGGGTTTTGAACCCACATCTGTCAGATCTGTAGCTAAGATATATTGCCTCCATCTCTATGTTTAGGCATGCAGCCTATTTTGCTATAAAACTTTATTTAGTTACCCTCTGTTGACCCTTATCTAGGGCATGTGTATGTTATCTTTTATGGAGCCTGTTAGGTCTTAGATAACTTATAGTGAGTCATATGTTGTTGAAATAACAGAAACAGGGGCACCTGGGTGGCTCAGTTGGTTAAGCGACTGCCTTCTGCTCAGGTCATGATCCTGGAGTCCCAGGATCCAGTCCCATATCGGGCTCCCTGCTCAGCGGAGGGTCTGCTTCTTCCTCTGACCCTCCACCCTCTCATGCTCTCTCTCTCATTCTCTCTCTTTCAAATAAATAAATAAAATCTGAAAAAAGAAAAAGAAAAAAGAAGTAACAGAAACAAAACAGCAAGACTCTCATAAGAAACAACTGTGAGTCCACCCCCTTTTTAAAGGGGTGGTTGGGCATTACCAGTTCAGTACTTAAGGGGGGAACGTATCACCTTGAGAATTTATTGTTTATATTTTGCTAATTACTGTATGTCATGTTTGTGGGACAAAGAAGCAATGATGTGAAGTCCTATGTTCTCCATGGCTCTTTTCAACAACTGACATAGATCTAGGTCTACCAATTCATTTGTTTATGCTTTGCCTGTCCACTTTAAAGCGTTGGCTCTATCAAAGCAGTGATTTCTGTCTCTTCTCTTTACTGAGATATCTGCAGACCCTCAAAGAATACCTAGTGAGTGGTAGGTACAAAATGAATATTTGTTAAATGAACAGAATGAGCTTGTTTCTAAGACATGATAGAGGGCTACATTTGTATGCGTTATTCATTTCAGCTCAAATCTAAGAGTAAGTTATACTGGCACAGTTGAGGTCCTCTGAGATGGAAAAAATATAAAGCCTACTACAATTGCAGGTGTGTTATTCATGATCCTGAACACAAGTGATAAAGTATTATTTTCTCTCCGTGGCACGGGAAGAAGCTGAGTCTTATAGACGACATCACCTTTCCCCAGCCTGGACAGTCACTTGCCTCTCAAAGACTGTGCTGCACACCATGCCTCAGGACTGGGTGCTGGGTGCCTTTCAGCACAGGAGAGGAGCAGAGGTAGAAATGCTCTCCAAATTTCTGCAGTTCCCATTGCAGTCACAGTGCTGTCCGGATTCCTCCACGGAGGCGGCCAGCCTGTGTGCTGGTTAAGAGCCACGCTCTGGACTCTTGATGCCGCTCTCAGCTCTGTATTTGCTCTGCGACCTTGAGCATAAAACTCTTCTGAGGCCGAGTGTCCTCATCTATGAATTGGGGCTAATAATAGTGCCTACGTGATAAAGTTTTCATGAAGACCCGATGGGATAATTTACCTAGAGTGCTTAATTTTAATGCCTGGCACATAAAAGTGCTCCAAATTGGCCTTAAAATGTCTAAACATCTAGACTTGATAATTAGTTTTTCTAATGTAAATATAGAGATCACAGCAAATATCCTCAGGTATCTGCTAATACAAAATAAACTGCGTGCTATTTGTCACCAAGACAGTACACGTGTTATCAATTTTAAACATGGTTAATTTGGTAATACATTTGTGAGCCCTATAATATACTCTAAATTTGGTCTACTCAAATAAACATATAAGTGACTTGCAATAATAATTGTAATAATTACTACCAATTATTCTCCAGCTATTTCTTAGGCATTATTGTAGGCACCTTATTTACATGATCATTGCTCTTTGAATTAACCACCAAAAGAAGGCATTATTGTCTCTATTTTATAGATAAGGAAACTGAGGCTAAGAAGAATTAAATACCTTTGTCCAAAATCATTTAGCTAGAAAAATAATAGTCTAGCATCAACTCTAGCCCACAGTTCCCCCCCGTGCAGCACTTAATTATACGTATAGTTTCCCACTTGATTTTGACAGAACTAAAGAACAGCTTCCACTTGGTGAATGAACTGTTAATTAATGTTTCATGCTTTTGAGAGTCATTTTCACCCTTCTTACCTCATCTGATTAAGAGTGTTTTTGAGTCCTTTTATCATGCTTTTACCCAAAAATGTAATTTAAAATAATAACTAATAATAATAATAACTGTGGGGAGGGAAGAACCTCATAATTCTACCGTATTTAAATCCCATTTAACACCAAAAACTTTATTGTCTTTAAAATATAATACACAGGAGGGAGAAAAACCCACAGTTGATTCAATGTCCCTTACCCTGAGGAAGGAGGAGGGGTTTTGATGAGTGAACAGTAAGGAGGGGTCTGTATGGTCTGCTACTGACTGCTTATTTTCCCTCTCAGCCTAGACCCGTCAAACGACATTACCCACGGCAATTAATTTTCCTATGCCTCAGTTCTTCAGCAAAGTGGGGATTAAACTGGATTTCCAAAGGGCAAGGAGGGTATCTTACTCTTCTTTCCAGTCCCCGTATCTACCTCAGTAAAGGTTGTGGAGCTGAACTCAGTGGGAAGTAATACTGAGATTAGGGTGACCATTAATAGCAAGATCTGAACGATGACATCGAACCAGTTCTTACTCCATTTCCACAAGTTGGGAGATGACTATTAGGATTTCTCTCCGGGCCTCTCCCTTGCCTCTTTATATTTGATGCCCCAGGCTGGTTTCAGGGATTCCAGAGAACTAGGAAAGAGGAATGTGCCGAACTTTCCTCTTTCATTGAAAACGAATCCCACTTGGTTCCCAGAGGCTGCTGTAAGAGAAAGGACTCAAAGCAGGCCGAGAATAGCGGCTGGCTGTGCACATCTCTTCCCACCTCCGTGCTCAGTGACGTCACATTGATAGCAGCGAAGGATTTTTTCCCTCCAGTTGTAAGGGTTCCTGCAGTAGGAAAGACTAAATTTCTTTATGAGGAAACTATTGTTATTATATCCCATTATTAGTTATCATAAACAAGTCTTTTGTAGGAAACTCCGCTTGTCAGTGTCAGAATTCACTCCAGATTCCAATCTTTCAGATAAACCCCATACCAGGTGTCGGCACGTAGAAGACTGTTTTTAGCTTAGGCTAGTGGTTCTCAAAGTGTTGTTTTGGGACTAGCAGCGTTGCCCAGTAATTTGTTAAAAATGCAAATTTTTGGTCTCCACCCCAGACCAATTGGATCAGGAAGTCTGGATGCCAGTTTTTACCAAGTCCAATACCAAGTATTTCTGACACACTGGCTTTGACTTTGTCTTACCATAGGCTGTGGCAATGAGAATTTGATAGAAATGCTGAAATCATGCCAAATATTCTCTCCCATCCTTCTGAAATCTTGATCCAATAAATATTCCTTAATAGATTCTCATGAAATGTTCTTTTATACATTATTTAAATCTCTGATATGCTATGTTTTCCTGAGTGAGACCGCATTCAGTCGACAGATTGCCGTGTTTATCATTTGTTGAAAATGATTTCTAATATTCTACCTTAAATCCTACTAAATAGATGAAAATCCACAGAAATTCTCTTAAGAAACATCCAGAGAAAAACTTACGGTTCTGCTACGTCTTGCATTGATCAATTCTCTGTGCAAACATGAGAAGAGAGTTCGTCCTGTTACTAGACTGACTGAATATGAAGGTGAAAGTTGATTAACTTACAGAGAGAGAGTCACGTTTCAGGTGCACACATGAAAGGGCTGGGGTGGAAGGAGAAAGACTTTGAAAGGCATTTGACAGGGGAAGGTTGTACTCCCCAGGTAGCCCTGTCAGGCTGCTCTGTCGACAACAAAAAGAAGAAAACAAATAAATTGGAGGTTGTGTGAATGTCGCAAGACCAGAATATAAATCCGTATGACATGGAGAGAAGTAAATATCAGTAATTCACATTCTCACAAAATGGTTTAGGCTGCTATCTTCTAGCTATGCCAGAATGAAAAGGACAAAAAATAATACCTAGGTAGGCCTCTCAGACCCTGGTCTGGCATTCACCTTTGATGCATAATACCTACCCTTAAAAACACCACTGCAGGCACGATAGGGCCGACTGACAGAAATGAAGACAACGGGTGACAAGACTCAAGGCTCCTACATCTAGAAATGGATCTAACACTCAGAGAACATTTCATCCCTGTCGAACTTTCTAACTCACCAGAGAGAATGCAGCCTTCACTCTGAGCAGACAGAGAATGTCTTTAGACAGAAGGTGGAATGTAGGACTTGGGTTTTCTTTTGATGTTAACAAACTGTGGAAACTGCATCTAAAAATTGATTGAAGATGATAGTCGTCTTTTTTCCCATGAAAAAACAAATCATCCCAAGCTTGTGTTATCCGTCTGTACATGAACTAAGTCTTCCCAGGCTCTTAAAGCCCACCTGTCCTTTCCTCAGTGCCACCCCGCTCTTGTTTGGCTGTGTGCTCAGTGACACCACCTGTCCACCCCGGGCCTGGGTGTCTGGTCCAACGAGGGCCTTCTTGAAAATCTTACATAACTGCTTTTTCTCCTGTTCCATGGGCCTCACCTCACCAAATCTAACGGAAGCTCTGGTCTGGAATCCAGGAATGCTGTTCCAAAGAGACCTGGCGGGTCTCGAGGCTCATTACCATGAGCTCCTCCTCCCTGCCTGGGAAGTCAGAACACCCTGTCTTCTGGGGTGTCCGTGGCCTGCCAGCTCAGGAAACAGACCCTTCATCTGGCATGAGAAATCTGGATTCCTCCCCATGGCCATAAAGCCTTCAGTTTTAAGTTTCAATAAATACTACTCTTCTCAAAGGTGCTAAACACCAATAAACTGTCTGATAAAGAAGTATTGTTCTACCATGTAAATCTGTAGGTGAGAAAAAAAAGGTTCCCCCTCCTGGAGGTTCCCAAGCCCTAGCAGAAGGCTAAGAAATGAAAATGTGTTGAATGTATTCAGGCTTTATAGCAAAGACCCTAGACAAGGACCTAAAAGTGAAATCCCCAACTCCAAAAGGCTAATCAGTTTCATAATATTTAGACATGTTATGATGTACCACAAAAGGTATAAGAAGTCTGTTTGGGACGCTTTCTGTTCAAAAGAGTCAGAAGTTTTTCATACCTGGGCCACTTCCTTGGCTCTTTTCTGTTTTCACTAGACTGTCTCTGGAGGGTCTCGCATTTCTGATGGTTTCAGTGACTTCATGTGTATGCTGATGACTAACCAGTGCTCATCTCCCACTCAGACCTCCTTCCTGCGCNGCCCTCTAGTTCCTTCCACGTCATTGCAAATGGCAATATTTCATTTCTTTTGATGGCTGCATAGTATTCCATTGTGTGT
>LNAC01000210.1:4336074-4495673 GCA_002007465.1 Ailurus styani
TTTATTTATTTATTTATTTATATTTTATTTATTTTTGTGCAAGGGTGTTCTTTTTTTTAAATGTTTAAATTTATTTTTATTTTTTTTAATTAATATAATGTAGTTTTTGCTTCAGGGGTTCAGGTCTGTGATTCATCGGTCTCACACAATTCACAGCACTCACAATAGCATATACCCTCCCCAATGTCCATCACCCAGCCACCCTATCTCTACATCCCTACCCCCCAGCAAACCTCAGTTTGTTTCCTGAGATTAAGGGTCTTTATGGTTCGTCTCCCTCCCAATCCCATCTTGTTTCATTTTTTCCCTACCTACTCCCCCATAACATGCTGCCCTGCCTCTCAAAGTCCTCATATCAGAGAGATCATATGATAATTGTCTTTCTCTGATTGACTTATTTGCTTAGCATAATGCCCTCTAGTTCCTTCCACGTCATTGCAAATGGCAATATTTCATTTCTTTTGATGGCTGCATAGTATTCCATTGTGTGTGTGTGCATATATATATATATATATATATATATATATAAATATATATATACCTATACCCCACATCTTCTTTATCCATTCACCTGTTGATGGACATCTAGGTTCTTTCCATAGTTTGGCTATTGTGGACATTGCTGCTATAAACATTCGGGTACATGTGCCCTTTGGATCACTACATTTGTATCTTTAGGATACCCAGTAGTGCAATTGCTGGGTCGTAGGGTAGCTCTATTTTCAAGTTTTTGGAAACCTTCATACTGTTTTCCAGAGTGGCTGCACCAGCTTGCATTCCCACTAACAGTGTAGGAGGGTGCCCCTTCTTCCGCATTCTCGCCAACATCTGTTGTTTCCTGACTTGTTAATTTTAGCCATTCTGACTGGTGTGAGGTGGTATCTCACTGTGGTTTTGATTTGTATTTCCCTGATGCTGAGTGATGTTGTGCACTTTTTCATGTGTCTTCCCAACCGATTTCTGCTTAGCCTTCAAAATCTATCTCTCTTCAGGAAGTGTCCCCAAGTTGCCTTTGGGTTGATCACCCCTCCTGGGTCTTCTTTTTTTTTTTTTAAGATTTTATTTATTTATTTGACAGAGAGTGAGAAATTACAAGTAGGCAGAGAGGCAGGCAGAGAGAGAGGGGGAAGCAGGCTCCCTGCTGAGCAGGGAGCCCGATGCAGGGCTCGATCCCAGGACCCTGAGATCATGACCCGAGCCAAAGGCAGAGGCTTAACCTACTGAGCCACCCAGGCACCCTACCCCTCCTGGGTCTTATGGCAGATGAGGTCCTAGTACTTACATGGTGTCTAACTTCATTTTCTTCTCCTTCCCCACTGCACTGGCAGAGAGCTCTCTGAAGGTTGAGGCTCTGTCTTTTCACCTCTCAATTCCCAGAGCCATGCCCAGGGTCTGGCTAGTGTATGCCCTCAAAACAGTTCTGTCCATTGACTAAGAGAAATGCCCAAGAATGAGGTCATATGT
Organism: Ailurus styani; assembly: GCA_002007465.1. Classification (NCBI taxonomy): domain Eukaryota; kingdom Metazoa; phylum Chordata; class Mammalia; order Carnivora; family Ailuridae; genus Ailurus; species Ailurus styani. The sequence continues at coordinate 4,337,539 of LNAC01000210.1, forward strand.
TCCTGTGCACCTTCTTGCTGGAAACTGGCCTAAATTAAAGCTACAAAGAAGTAGATACTACTAAAGGGGGAAGATTTTTTCAAGGAAGACACAGAATCAGATTTTAAGATGTGGGTCAGTTAGGCCTGATTGTTGGAATGTGTCTCTCATGAAGGCAAAGAGCCTCCGAGGACAAAGATGGCTGGACCCTGGGCACCTGCAGACAGACACGAATAGGGGTGTATCAGCACATGCTTAAGGATTTAACACTCTACAGAGAAGCAAGTTGAGAAATCTCCATCTAGTTTGCTGCCAATAAACAAAAAAGGAGGCCTTTCTTCCATTGTTTCAGTGCTGTAAAGTCTTCATGTGAAAATACATATTAAGCCCCTCCAGGCCTGACCAAACTTACACATCAATTAGGTAATTTCTAAGAATGAATTTTGAGAAAGAAATCCATCCCTAACTTGGGAATGTCAGCCACATTGTGGGCTCCACATATAACTTCAGGATCATTACTTCTGCACCTGCAGAAGTTTTCCACCAGCTCTCTTCAACCTGGGCCATGCTCATGCATTTTCATGCTGCATCCCTCCCCAGGGAATGTTACTGTTAAAGTTATTCTGGTCCTAATGATGGAAAGCCTCTACTAAAAGAAGGCTTGTCTTTTGGCTTCATGGCCCAGTAGAAACCTGAACAGCTCTCAACTTGGGAACCTATGAGGGCACAAGCAACTTAATGATTACGTCCAGAGGAGAATAGGTTAGAAGCATTACCTTAAAATGCTATGTTGGCATGGTAAGTAAACAGCTTTCCTACCCTGTGGTGTAAAGCTAGCCCTAGGGGTAGAAATGATCACCAAACCAGTCATTTAATGACTTGCTAGGTGACACTCAGCTACACTTCCAACATCTGTCTCTAGGAAACCTGTGCTCATCAGAAAATGTAATTCTGTTGCTTTTGGTTTCTGTCCTAAAGTAGACATTAGCAACATTTTAATCTTTCCAAAAGTAAGTGTGAATAGATACATTTTGATTAGAAAACTAAATCACATTTACAAAATTCTAGTGCACTAAAAAAAAAATCTGGTTTGACAAAGCAGTTGATTATCTTTTCTCTCAAAGTTGTCATTCCTCCACCCAGCCCCTTTCTTCCCTTCGTGGACACGCGAACATGGGGGTGGGAGGTGGGGATCACTTCCTTTCTCTCCCCGGCCAGTGTCCCCCCATCAGTCATGCCATAGCCACAATGTGCAGATTCTGCCAGACTGTGTCTTTCCTTCTTCCTCCTTCTCTAACTTTGCCTGCATTATCTCAGCTCCGGCCCACCTGATATATTAATTTTGCTTCGATTAGTAAAATAATATCCCGGTGTTCTCACCGCCAACCCACCCAACGCCACAGCTCATCTTCCTGAAACATGTCTTAAATCATGTCATTTGTCTGGTGAAAGAATTTCAAGGGAGTTCCAGTACTTCCTAAATCAATCCTATATCCCTAGATTTTTAACTGACCGTTCTGCTCTATATTTTGTTATTTCAACTACAGGTATATATTGGCTACTCTTCCCCTACAACTTGTGCCAGCCTACCTCTGTGCAATTGCTTGGGCTCTTCACCCAAACTACCTCGTTTGAGTGCCGGTTTCATTATTTACTAGCTTTGTGCTTCTGTTCCCTCATTTCTAATATGAGGATCATAACTTCCTCGGGTTTTGTGATGATTGCAAGAGGAAATCCATACAAAGCCCTTCGAAGATCACCAGCACAAAGTCAGCAGTCAGTAAATGCTCACAATCATTATCGTGATTATCATTATCCCCTTCAAGGACCATTTCAAATCCACCTCTTTAGTGAAGTCTTTTTAAATTGCTCGACTCAGTGTTATTTTTCCCCCTTTTTGTACTTCTCTGAATAGCATTCGCCATATAAAGCCCTCCCTTAGAACAGTGCGGGCACTTACCTTGGCCTTGACGGGACTCTCCGCTTGCCGAGGCTGAGGAAAGGTTAGTCATCATTGTGTTCTCTAGAGGACCTCGTACAACACCTGGCGCATCAAAAGCGCTTAATAAATACCGGCTCAATGGAAAGAAATTGATTTTTACTTTTTAAAAACTCCGTTCCTCAAGCAGAGAAAGAAAGAACATAGATAAGTAAATGAAATGAACACCTCAATAACAAGGCTGTTACTGGTGAAAGACGCTGAGATTGATGTCATGAGAATGCATGACACTGATAACACTTTCGTCCATGTCCTCCCTGCAGGTCTGCTTAGTGGCCTATCTTGGTTTGTTTATGCTTTGTGTCTCGTATCAAGTTGACGAACGGACATGTATCCAGTTTGCTATGAAAGTAAGTTGTCATTTTTCTTTCTCTTTTATCACCACATAGATAAAGGAAACCCACAAGTACAAAATAGAAGAATGCTTTTTAAGGGGTTGCATATCAGATTATTCTAGAAATTGCATTTTTACTCCGACCAAAAAAAAATGTTTTAGGAGGGCATTCCTCCAGACTCCAAAGGTAATGCTGATTTTTTTTGAAGTCTTAATTTCCATGTACTAGGTTGGCCCAGAGCATATGATATCTGTCTTTCAGTGCCCTTACAAGAAATATTGAAAATGTATCAGTTCAGCAAAATATTTGGCCAGGAAAAAGGTGTCACTATTAGTTCCCACTTCCATATCTTGGGGGTTTGTAGAATATTTTAATAATGAGGCAGTCTAAGTGTATTGCCTCTTGTAGGTGGGATCACTGAGACAGAAAAAGTACATTGGGTGCATCCAAATGATCTGTGCCAAGAGGTCTGAGGGTAAAGGGGGCAGGAAGGATATGCATAGTTTAACAAGTGTGTGTGTGTGTGTGTGTGTGTGTGTGTGTGTGTGTATCTTTCCCATGCATGTATTTTTTTTTCTCCATTAAAGATGGTGCATTTGGTTGGAACCAATTCAAGTACACAGCATTTTCACTGCACAGTACAATCTGCTTCAGAGGGAAACAGAGACACACCCTTTTAGAGTTTAGGGAGATAAACACCCAACTCAGCAACCAGAGCTAGTAGAAATCAAATTCCTACATTTTCTTTCAACTACTTGTAGCAGAGAACAAAAAGGTTTCTGTACTGTTAGTTTGTTGAGGGGTGTGTGTGTGTGTGTCCATTCACACTGTTTTCTTTTCTTTTGTAAGAAAACACATAACAACTGGATACTTCTTTGTTCAAACAAGAAAACATAGCACATAAGAGGAAGTCAACTCTTATTTAGAAATTAAGAAGATGCAAAAAAAGATATTTTGTATTCTAGTATAATTGAAGCGGTTGACTTAAAAAAGCAAAATGCTTATATGTTCATGTATTTAAATCATGTTGTAAAAGAGTAATTAATGGAATAAAAATATTCACATTATATTAACTAGCCAAAAAAAATCTGGCTACACAAAATGTATGGTGTGATTCTGTAGAAATAAAATAATAGCTCTCAGTGCACAGAAAAAAAAGTTATCTGTGAGTAGTGGGAAGACATCTGCAGTTTGTAGTCTTTTTCTCTACTTTTGAAATGTTCTCCAATAGATGAAACTTTTCTAATTAAAAAAATAAGGGATTCTATTTTTAAAAATTGATAGAACTTCACGGATATGCCCACATTTGGAAAGTTTACTTTTTCTGAGGGTGTTTCTTAAAAGAAGGCCAGATAGAGCAGACATCAGTCCATGTTTACTTTTTTTGTAGAGGTCCGACAAAACACAGCAAGGCTTAGTGATGATCAAAAAACAAAACAAAACAAAACAAAAAACTAGTAAGAAATGCCCTGTTAAATAGTAGGAACCTCTTTCACTAGGGTAAAAAGTGCTCTCCGCTAGGTTCATCAGCTTATGTGAAATGCCCTCATTTGCCCTCCAGATGACCCAGCAGAGGCACCAGCACCCGCTTCACAGAGACCCCCGAAGCCATCTCAACACCTGCACTTAAAATAAGGAGCAAGGACAAAAATAAAATAAAAAAGTCAGTGCCAATGTCAGCCAGGTTGAGAATTCCCCACTAGGAAGATCTCATTAGCTACTTTTTTTTCCACCTGTGACAGACATTGACAAATACGCAGGCACTTTTCTCTTCTCCTGAATGTGACCTGTAGTGATGCTTGCTGCCAGCTCCCTAAGGTGCCCGCTCTATTATCTTCAGGGCTAAAATGAGCTTCGGTCAATCTCCAGGGTTTCCAAAGGCACACCAAGTTACAGCCACTTTCCTTGTGCCTGCACACCATTGCGGGGTGAGGGGCACGAAATACATCTTCGTGAGGTGCTTCTCACTACCCCAACCTCATTTTCGCGCTGCGTCTAGACACCCTGGCCTGAGCTCTGTTGCAGAGTTCCCCCCACTCCGGTTGCAGCCCCGGACGGCGGCCAGGGCAGTGGCCCAGCGGGGATCACGGCGGCGCTCTGCAGCCTGAGCACGCGCGCGCGCACACGGCTCCCTCCGTCTTGGAGACAATAGCCCCGGGACTTGTTCCAGCGCCGGCGGCGACTCCAGGCCTGTCCGCGACGCCGGCCGGCGCGGTCCTTCACTCTCCCTGGGCCCTGGCCTCGGCCTCGGCGGGCCCCCGGGGCCTGGGCTTGGGCCCCCTGCCTGTCCTCGTGGCCGCGTCTTCTCGGGGCTCCCCCGGCCGACTTTCCCGAACGTGTGCGGTCACGTGCTTGGCGGCCCTCCGGGGCGCATTCCCCGCGAGGGCATTTGAGGCGCGGTCACCGCGTGCCCCAGGGCGGGAGGCCCCGAGCTGCGGCCTCCGCGCTCCGGCCGCCGGGGAGGGTAATGTAATGGAAGCCGCCCGCCCTCCTCCCAAGTCACGGAGCGCGGAGGCCGCAGCCCCGCACCGACTAGAGGCCGCGAGCGAGCCGTGCGCTCCGGGGCGCCGCTGTTGCATAAGCGCTGGGGCCTCGGCACCCCCTCTCCCCGCAACGCCGCCCTCCCCGCCGCCCTCCCCGCTCCCGGGCCCGGCGCCAGACGCGCGGCCTGACGCGGGCGAGACAGATGCGTCCCGGACCCCGCTTCTATCAAGACACATTGGCTCGCATCCCCAAGGTCATCGTCCACACTCTCCTGGGTAGTTTATTCGTGCCGTGTAGGTAGAACAAGCCACTGGATTTTAAATGACAGATTCTCCCCCAGAAGCTTGCTGTGCTCAGTTGAATGAAAAGCCGTGGACGGCAAAACGCTGAAGCGCAGCAGAGGCTTGGGGGCGATCAAACAGGGTCTTCATGTCTTACACCCACCGGATAAGAAACTTGATTCTGTGGCTCCCGCCCGTTGACTCGGCCTGATGCTTTCACAGGGCGGGAGACGCAGAGTCACAGTGTACGAGGGACGCACTGATGGAAATGCTTTCATCTTCCAAGGGGCCGAGTGACTGGGCTTTCGTTTGTGCTCTCCCCGGCTTCTAGCATCTTTGAGATGCTCAAGTTAAGACTGCGCGAGCCCTGCGTTTGTGAGAATGTTTACATCCTTTCTAGGAGCCGAGTATGAGTTGTTACTCCCACGTGACAGAGAATAAGACAAAGCCAGTAGAGTTGATATCCTAAGAGTCTTGAGAACTGGCAGCGATTTCCATCTCTAGTAATTTGTTTATTAATTTCACAAATGCTTAAGTAGTGCTACTATGTACTAGACGCAGCTCTAAGCCCTTCACAGATACCAACTCTTTGGATGCTTATAATAATCCTATGACCACAGGCGCTATTATGATCATCACTCCAAGCTTAAAGGCGAAGAAACGTAGGTACACATGGGATTGATTAGTTTGCCCTAGGTCCGCAGCTAAGAAGGGGAGAATCAGGATTCGGATGTGGGCAGTCTGGCTCCCCAGTTTCTGCCCCTCATCATTGCTCTGCTGTGTGCTTCTTAAATGTCTCGGGCACATCTTTTCATATCTAAGCCAAAAGGTGATCTTTTAAAAATGGGCAAAATTCTCATTTCAGCAAATGGATCTCTGTGATTACAAGAGAATGCTCTTTTTGCAACCACACGAATTATTTGCAGGTTGAGAATGAGGGATTATTGTCCTTGCTTCAAGATATTGTCCCAGTGAATGTTATAGAAATCTGCCAGAGATGTATGTGTGTGTTGGAGGTAGGAGGGTTATTGCAAGACCTCCTCAGTTCCACCCATTGATGGCAATAAAATGTGCAGACAAAACTCCAGTTGGGACCATTCTACTAAGCAGATGATTCTCAGGTGGGAAATTATACCTTTAATTTGGGCCTTCCCTGCTGGTAAAGACACCAATGTACCCACATCCCCAAAGCAAATAGTTCCCAGTTCCATGCTGCCTGCACTGGAAACACAGCTCTGGTGGGCTCGTTTTAATCTGGCTCTTGGTATCAGGAGTTTGAAGTCGATCGTCAGGCCCAAAGATTTCAGAACCACCCGGAATATTTCAAATATTCTGCCCCAATTGTCCCACAAACGTAAACTCCTACTCTTTAGCCTGAGCACTATAGTGTCTGCAGAAAACGTGGCCACTGAAAATTTAGGGAGGGGATGTGTACAATAGCACACATTGAATCTTGCCTTTTTAAATTTTTAATGGTGCCCATTAATATTTATCTGCTTCCCTTTCTCCAAGGGAGACTCTAAGTGTTGAATAGAAGTTCTCCTTGTTGTTTTCCTGAGATAGAAGACGTTGCAGTAAACTGTTTCATAAATGAAACACATGGGTTCCAGCTGATAGTTCTTCAAGTGATTTGAAGAGGAAGGGTAGTGTGTATGTTTACGATGACTTTGATGAGAAGATCCGGAGAAACCAGGCCTCTCCCCGGTTGTGCAGCTGTGCTAAGACAAGATGGTTGAGCCAGTGAGTTCCACTCCCCTCCCGTGCCCTCGGTCAGGCTTTCAGGCAAACCAGACACAGGATTAGGGCACCAGCACACATGAACACACACAAAAAAGAAAAAAAAATACATTTTTAAGGATCCTGTGTTTAAGACTTGAAAGGACTTGAAATTGTCACCGTGTGGAGAATCACTCCCTTGGAGGACTTTCGTACCCATGCTTTATAATCTTAGATATGTGTTTTTATTTCAAATGACAGGATGCTGGGAGTGGAGGGAGTGCATAATCTTTTCAGAGCTACTTTAACCTGAACCTGGACATGAGTAGAATTAATCTTACTTTGAGGAGTTCACATTCACTGGAACTGCTCTACGAGCAACTTTTAAGTATGGAAGGCAAATCTCACACGAAGAACTCGGTTCAAGAACACTAGTCCCAACAGCTGGGGACTCTGTTCCTTATCTAGGCCCTCAGCAGGTGGGACCATGAAGACAAACGTTTCCAGTAGGTCAGTGCAATCTGAGGAACATTTCTTGTTCTATGAAATGCTTTATATGGTGACCGTGTCAACAAGCACTCACAATTTTTGATCAGCACATTTCAGGTGTGAGCTAAATGTCCTGTTCAGGGATTCCATGGTTCTTTAGCCTCAGAGTTTAGCTCTTGAACCAGACTTTTCCATCACAAGGCTATCACACAGGCCAATGGTGTTCAGAACCTCTTGGCCCCTGAAGGGCCATTTGGGGTTTATTTTTATGCTCAGGAACTACATGGTTATTATAGGTGATGAAGCTGACATTCAGTCACCTACCTTCTGGAAGCATAAATTTTTTCCCAGCAACCTCTTACTGGGGATCCTGGCACTTCTGGACACAGGTTAGATTCACTATATTGAGTTCACTATATTGAATACCGTCAGTTTTTTTTTTTTAACCCATATTGCCAGTTGGTCAATCTCGGCCAATTCTGGCCAACACAGTGTTTATGTTACGAAACGTGTTCTTTACTTCCCGGTCTTTTTGCAGTCTTCAGATGAGAGGTTTTTGAGTTCAAAAACAGTCATAGCTTGCCTTTCAGGGACGGCTGTCATGTTTGGGAGTCACCTAAGCTGGTTGCTACATCCACAAACATCCCACAACCAAGCTCACATTGTTGGCTCAATGTATGAAAAACACCCAACATCTATAGGGCAAATCAGCATAGGGTCAGGGCTTAAGGACTGCTCACGATCAAATGACCGTGCAACCATTCCTCTGTCTTGGGGACTCTGTTTCTGAGGCGAGGACAGCCCCTCCCTCAGGACCTCCCTGATGAGAGAAGAGAAAGCCCAGCTTTGACGTGTTAGCTTTGTCACGAGTCATCCAACGTTCTTTGGTAACTGGAAGGGTTCTCTTCTGCTTTCTCGCAGCTCTTGTACTTTCTGCTGAGTGCCGTGGGCCTGACGGTGTGCGTGCTGGCTGTGGCCTTTGCCGCCCACCACTATTCGCAGCTCGCCCGGTTTTCCTGCGGGACGGCCGTGGACGCCTGCCACTGCAAGGTGCCCTCCGCGGAGCCCCTCAGCAGGACCTTCGTGTACCGGGATGTGATGGACTGCGCCAGCATCACCGGCACTTTCAAACTGTTCTTGCTCGTCCAGATGATTCTTAACTTGCTCTGCGGCCTCGTGTGCTTGCTGGCCTGCTTTGTGATGTGGAAACACAGGTACCAGGTTTTTTATGTGGGGGTCAGAATGTGCTCCCTCAGGGCGGCCGAAGGTCAGCAGCAAAAGGTCTAACGTTCTTGCCCACAGGTGGGAAACGAAGCAGCCCACTGATGAGCTGAGGTCAAAAAAGAGAAAGAGAAGGAAGGAGGAGAAAAAACAACAACAAAAAAAAAACCCACAAAAAAACTTTTGACAGTAACTAGTAGTCACTGTTCTCAATGAATACTTTTGTATTTTTCAGGAAATAAAAACATCGCTTCAGGTTTCTAGAGTATTTTTAAAAACACTTACAGGGCAAATAAGATCCAAATTGATTTTGGGACATTAAAAGAACACAGAACAGGGAAAGAACAGCTTACGTGTATCTTTGCCGTCTGGAGTTTATTCCTCCTGAAGATGCCCCCTGCTTTCTGAATGCAGAGCATTCCCATGAAAACTTTCGTAAACCGAAATGGTGTAAAGCGAAGATGCTGTTCTGTAGAAGCAAAAAAATCTTCAGCTTTCTTTCAGTTAGCGAAAACGGGTGCTCATCTAGATATTTTCGGAGAGTGGGGAAACCTGTCCTCATTTTATTCATCATTTGAATGATCTTCTTTCCTGCAAGTTCAGTTTATAGTGTGAATTGGCATTTCAGGCCCACTTGGTAAATTTTGCTGCCTTTTCCAGAACTTCCCACCTCCCCCCATGATCTGCTCTAAGTCTTGGAGAAAGGCAGGGGGTACGGAGGGTGCACAGCCAGGTTGAGCCTATTTTTGCTGGTGGAGATGTCCTCAAGGCATGAAACAGCTTGAAGGAGCCGAGTAGAAGAGGAAGAGACTTCGCACAGGCTCAATAATCATAAACACATGGGCTGGGACGGAGGCCCTTTTCTCCTCAGCTCCTCAGCTCCCTCGGTTCGGCTCCGCGAGTGGAGCCCTTCGCTAAATGCTTTGGATGATTGTCTGCTTCTCAATAATTGAAAGTTGGTGGTAGTTGTATTCTTAATGATGTAGAAGGCTCAAAAATAATTACATTAAGCTTCTATTCTATCATCTAAAACAAATCATTAAAACTAATTTCTACCTAATTGTTAATTATAATTATGCTCCGAAGCCTACTTAATGAGCCCTGGCTGTTCTTACGTAGCACCATCAGAGAAATGACTCTCACAGGAGAGGAGGCTTCAAGATTCTTTCTTCTGAAAGCCAAGCTCGACAGGGAGAAGAGAAAAATTTTTTTTAATTAATAGCTCAGGTTAAAAGTACTCATTTAAACAAAAACAAGAGCATTCGTATTGGGCAACGATTGTACCAATAGCACATTTGCGATATGTTGTGAAGTATCTCTCTTGGCAGCTAAGAACTTTTGAGGAAGATTGGGAAAGCCGATGTGTTCCATTCATAAAAGTGTATCTGATTTGTAATCCTGTCATTGACTTGTATGCACAGTCCACCCAGAGCCTTCAACTCCTGTTTGGAAGTCCTGATTTGAGCATCTGCCTATTGACTTGGAAGGTAGTTTTTATTTTGTTCTGTTTTTAAGTTACCACAACTTAAAAAAAAGCACAACTACCCTATGGTGGGAATCTTTTTTCTCTTATTGTCAAGTTCTGAACGATATCCATGTTTTAAGGACGGAGCTCAGAATGCAAATTCATGCAGCATAAACGTTATCAAGATCTTTCTCTACTAGCATGCTCTACTGAAATCAGAGATTCAAGATAATAATGGAGATGAATTTGCCTCTCCACATTGCCTATTGATAGACTCCGCTAGTCATGAAATTCAAACCTAAAAGAAAAGCATTTTCTTGTTTGCCTTAGAAGATAGTCGAACAATCCCATTGATTGCGACAGTAGTGTCAATTTCTACACAATATAAATATCCAAGTAAAAAGAAAAATGTTAAGTCAGTTAGTTGGAGGATTGTAAATAGCTTTTATGTTCTCCAGATAAAACACCTGATTAACAGATGTAAAAACCTTTTTTTATGTATTGACTCACTTTAAAAATGGCCTTCCTGCACACGAGTTCAGGCCAAGAATTCACAATGGAGGGCTTAGCGGATAAGACTCTGGACAGAAGTTTGATCACTACAAACCTACAGCAAGAGAACACCAAGCATCCTGATGACGACCTGAAAAATACTCTGTTTGCTGTTAAAAAAATAATACCAACAATCCATTCTGATTTGGACAGTTTCCTACATAAGAAAATGGTGATGAATCTGAAATACTGTAGCTGTTCTGTAAAGAGTGAGAAACTTGTGATTTAATGCTGATCGCTATGAATCAGGCACCACTGGAAGCACACCCTGACTTCCTTCAACAACTTTTTTTAGCGAACACTACAGGTCTTATATTAGAAAATTAAAATTCTACACATCACCAAGGTGCTCAATGCTTTACAAATGATTCACAAGGTATTTCAAAGGGTAGGATAACTTTAGCTTATGTCCTTTCTTTTTCCAAATGATGCCACCAGGCAGGACTGACATAAGTTTGATAATAATCAGTATATATATATATATATATAAATTGGGGATTTTGCTTTTGTGTAATTAAATCATTCTTAAATCCCCGAAGGAAAAAAATAATCATAAGTGAAAGGAGGAACAAATAAATAAAACAGGAAAGAAACCAAGAAAGGAGTCCGGTGCCGTGAACTCACTGAGTATTGATATGTGTAAGAAATGTGTTACATGAATAACAAATCGCTTTGCGCTGGATTTAAAGTATTTTGAGGTTGTGTTTTGCAAATATTGAAGTTACAATAATGGCAACAGAAAAGGAACAGATACACAGCTTTACACTTAGCAAAATGTTACATTTGAAATCTGACAAGGAGCCAAGATGGTGACTGTCTCTTCTAAACCATAAAACAGTAAGATTTGCGCAATCGTCCTCCTCTTCCACCTCCTTCAGGAGAATTAAATGAATCAAGACTTTGGAAAGAGGGGAAACTGCCGGGACTTGGCAGTCCTTGAAATAGGAGGAATACAGCAGCCTAAATGTACAGACTTTGTAACCGGGCCCACTCGATCGGTCTGTGCCTTCACGTGACCGCCATCTGTGCCTCCCTCGCTCTGTCCAAATTTGTGGAGGCAGCTTCTTGGAGCCAAGCCTAAAAATATAGCTACGCCAGGCCCTAGAAACTGTAGTCAAGTAACAGGACTGACTTCCCCCCCACCTTTGAATTAAACGTCTGTATGATCTCTTTGGAGGGGTTTCCGGCTGCAATGGGAGCACGTTCCGAGCGCGAGGACCCGTGATATGGGTTCTCTATTCACAGCCGGGACATCAGAATCTCTAAATGCTCTTCTGTTTCCCCTCTTGCATGCGTTGTATCTGGAATATGTTTATAGATTTTTAGTCAAGGGTGGGGTAGAGGGTATCCAAGGAAGGTTCTGGAGGACAAGGGTGAGGCAGTTATTTAATCAGGAACGAACTTCGAAGTTGCCCTGAAAAACCAGTGCTGTCCTATCACAAAGCCTGCCTTTCCGTTTTCTCACGACTGCCTCTGAACTCCTGCTGGGTCGTCTGTCTGTCCTGCTAGCTATCAGTTTTTACTATAGTCCAAGGACTCTGTCACGTTTCCAGCTGTACACCGAGTCTTCTGGACAGTTAGAAAGAGCTGCTGCCAAATATATTGACTCCCAGCGGGAATATTCGTTCGGCTGAAGGCTCAGTGCTTCAGCCTGTGAAATGGATACCTTGATTCTTCTCTTCCGGTTTTCTACTATTTTATTATCTTGAATGATTATCTCCTTCAAAAATACTGTTTTGCCTTCTGGTGCTGCGATTGCATTTTTCTGGCATTGATGGAACAGTGACTAGAAAACAAAGTGCTTTCTACATGTTTGAGGTGGTTGTTTTTCAAGGGGATGCACATATGCAGATTTCCTTTATTAATAAAATATTCATAATCTCTGCAAACACCTTGTTTGGATGTGTTTTGAAGTACACTACACGTGAACTTGTATACATAAAATCTCTCAAATGAGTGTTGGCTTCAAAAATCCGGTTTTGGGGTAGATGAGAACTAATTCATTTTGACCTCTTTGTTCCAGTGACTGTGTCTATTTTGGTGCATGGCACCCACCACAAAAGTCAAGGTTTATAAGTGCTCCCTGGGGCCGGAGAGAGCCGGAACTGAAAAAAATCTTGCAGAAAGTACTCGGAATGCTGATTCTTAATTTATGTCTATTAATGTCAAGTAAAGCTTGGCCTAGAGAATGGAATACACGTTTGAGTGCCACATGTTCAATCATATCCTACATTTAATTACACAGAAAAACAGACGGCTTAATTCCATTTCCAATCTGAATGCAAGGACCGCTTCTTATGAACTCTGAGGCAATTTAAATAGTTGATGATACTGCACAATGCAGTGGTTCTTTCTGTTTATTTGAGTTAGAAAAGCTTGTAGAATGGGAAAAGAACGGAATCACGACTCAGGATACACTCTCTGGGGTGGATTTCCTGTCCTCAGTGTTAGGGCTGTAGGAACTAGGGGTGGAAATCTGATGGCTGCTTTCTGGCTGCATGACTTTTGACAAACTATTTCATGTTTAGCTTCCTCCTTTGCAGAGTGGGGGAAAACAGTACCATGGGGAAAGTTAAATGAAATAGCACTTAGCAAAGTGACTGGCTCATAGAGGAAGAAGCATCTGATTTCTTCCATCCTTTGCTGAGTCCTGCATAGCCCTGTGCCGCTTCTCCTGTCCCCACATCTGACTAGAAACATAGCTTTGCTTTGCTATCCCCTTCTGTGATTCCCTTTTTATAAACCGGGAACATTATCAAGGGGCCTCCAACAGAAATTCTGCTTTTAAAGTAAGGTAGCGCCAACTCTTATTGGTGATAGACAGCGCATGGAATTATGTGCTAGCTGGATCCCTATTTGTTGGTTTCCACAGCTAGATGTTTCTCAAATGTGGCCATCTTTTCTCGGTTCTTCTCTCGGGCAGAAGGAGAAGCTGAGACATTTCTCCTGATTTTCATGACACTTTGAATTTAGTTTGATAGAAGCGTGATTAACCCCAACATTTTAAAATGAAACTTTATTGAGCTTTTGTACATTATCAGTCCCCTGTATTTTAGGTTGTGATGTATAACCACTCATTTATTTAAAAACCAACTATCAACCACCTTTGGTATGCTTGACTCTGTGGGTCACTGATTCTCATTCAAGAATCATAAAAAGGTCTATTTTTGAGCATAGTCAGAAAATACCACCTAGAGCTTCATTCTCTAGGTTGGATATGAGAACACTCATGAGTCTTTATAAATTTGTGGCAAGTTATTGAAATCACACAGTCAAAAATCTACTTTCTCCCTTGATAGAGTCTCTCTTGGTAATTTATAATAAATTGTTATAAACTATTTTTTTCATTTGACAGATTCATATTTTACAAGTTACTTTCTTTCTTTTTTTTTTTAAAGATTTTATTTATTTATTTGACAGAGAGCCATCACAATTAAGCGGAGAGGCAGGCAGAGAGAGAGGAGGAAGCAAGCTCCCCACTGAGCAGGGCGCCCGATGTGGGGCTCGATTCCAGGACCCTGGGATCATGACCCGAGCTGAAGGCAGAGGCTTTAACCCACTGAGCCACCCAGTCGCCCCACAAGTTAGTCTTTCTGAACTATGGGACCAATATTGGCTATTTTACTTTTAAAATGAAGATTGTAAGCAAATAAAAATGAAAAACTCATGTATGGGGATGCCCGCTTGAAGACAACCACTTATTCTTTCATTTCTTTCCAGCACATATTTATATATGTTTATTGATCCCTTCCAAAGTATGGGTACTTAGAGGAAGTCTTTGTTGTTGTTTATTTGGGAAGGTCATCAGAAAGAGCCTTTCATCCAAGGGATGTGGGACATATAGTCACCTGTTATTCTTGGGGAAAAGCAAATACTAGGGCCATAATCCCGATGCACAGCTTTTAGCTGAGATATGAAGTCTTGATGTTTAGCAAGGCTCTCTGACTGGCGCAGGGGGGATGCAGAGGCCTGGAGATTCATCTGTGACACTTGTGCTGGTCCCGTCCCTTCCACGCAGACCCCTGCTGAAGAAGGAGGCGGAGGCTTCCGAGAGGGGGCCTGGCCCTACCTGCTGCTTCTGGGAATCGTGGAGGCAGCTTGGTTAATGCCCGATGAGGGAGATGAACAGTGAGATGTCTGTGGGCAGTTCCAGGGTCTCTGAACCTGGAGATTTAGGACAACACCTCTCTCTGGGTGGGGTGCTCTGCTTCTTCTGGCTTTCTGTCCAACCTCCTTGTGTTGTCCTTGCCTGACCAGGTATGACTATGGGAAGCAAGGGGCTGACTCGCAAGGACCACTGGGGGCCGTGGCACTTCCGAGCAGAGATGCCTGTCATCTCGTGCAATCCACTGCCAGCGGGTCTCCCTGTATCTTCCTAGGCAGGTGTTGTATGGACTGTCAGAGACCCAGGGAAGGCCTGAAAGTGGAGTGCTGGCCACAGTGAATTATCAGAGACAGAAGAAATAGAGCCTGAAAATTCTGTGATTAAAGTTGTCATTAGCCTCAGTAGATTTTTTTTTAAAGATTTATTTATTTATCTTAGAGAGAGACAGAGAATGGGGGAGGGGCAAAGGTGGAGGGGGAGAATCTCAAATGTACTTCATGCTGATCATGGAGCCTGACACAGGCTTAATCCCACAACCCTGAGATCATGACCTCAGCCAAAACCAAGTCAGATGCTTAACTGACTGAGCCACCCAGGTGCCCCTCAATGGATTATTTTTAGTTCTCTTTCGCTCAGGATAGAATTCATGTACTCTTACAAAATAAATTATGACCCCACAGGTACCTTTTTGGGCAAGAGTGAATTTTTATTGATTTTTTTTTCTAGATTACAATTGAAAAGAGAGAGAGAGCTGACTGTATTTTAATATACAGAAGCTCAGGACCAGGGACACTGAGCATGGCTATTCAACCAATGGCTGGGAACATGCACTCACACAAATGCAGGGAGGAATGACATCATCAACATATTTGGGGTCCGGATGAGGTCATCACAAATGAAAACCTGGCTTCCATTTGGCCTAGTTTGGGTTAGAGTAAGAGCAACCATCCCAGTGTGACCCTCACACCCACCCACCACCAGATTTTAATATTGCTTTGGACAGTTCTGGATAAAGTGACCAAGAAGGCCACCTCCATTTCTGGGATTTATATGTCTCTCCGCTCCTGGGCTCTGTCTACCCTTCCAGAGAAGAGACTGCTGCACCTTCCATACCTCCTCCCACAGCAAAATCTGCCCCCCTCCCATCCCCTGTCCTGTCTCTGTGACAGTCAACTCAAGTATTGATAACTCAAATGCTGGGTTTAAAATCTTAAGTAGGGAGAGCCCCATAAATATTCTTTTCATTGTAGTAGGATTTTTCTAAATAGTAGAAAGCTTTTCAGGTCCAGAAAAATGAGGCATAATTGGGGGGGAAGGGGAACTTTCCCAGTAGTCCTTCAAATTCAGTCATGTAAGTGGCCACCTACTCTGTCTGACCAGAAGAGTCACCGTCTCGGAGCTGGGGAGACTTGGAGAACACTTCCCAGTAGCCCCAGCTCTGGCTGCGGCTTGGGAACCTGTGTGGGTCTGCAGCTGAACGGGCTGCTGGTTACAGCTGAGCGAATCTCAGCTCAGACTGGTTGAAGGGAAGCATCCAGACATCCGGGGGAAGGGGTTTTCCTCCCACGATTTCAGAGGGCATCTTACTGTGGAAGGCAGAATAAGTGCAAAAAAAAAAAAAAAAGGTTGGGGAGGTTCAGAAGAATTCATGCAGAACCTCTCTGCCCCTAGTGCCTGGCTCCCTGAGCATTACTTGTGACAACTCACCAAGGTTGACTAACTTCGCTCAGACCCCCGGGCTTCTCTATTCAGCCCACACAGAACACCCTCAGAGACTGGCTTGGCTTCACACTGCTGCCCAGAAGAGGACATGTCAGGCCATAAGCAAGAAAAATGCTCACTTCTTGTTGAAAAATCCCCAAATTGTAACTTAACAGGGCGATCTTTTTTTTTTTTTTTTTTAATTTCCAAAATGTGCTTTCCCCCCAGAGTCCTTGAGCACAGACCTGCGGTTTTCTCTCTCCTGGGTTTTATAGTCTATCCGCCTCAAGCCAAGAGACTTGGCTCTGCTCCCCCTGAGTCAGAGTCTCGGCTGGTAGCTGAACCCAGGAAGGCCTGGCCCCACATCTCTCCCTGGAACTACCAGACCACACAGCCTCCCGTGCTCAAGCCTTTGGCTGGGTATCCTGCCTCCTCTTTGTTTGGAAAGAGATGTCTTACGTAACTGCACAACCTACTAAATGCTCCATTGTCTTCCACTTGGGAGAGCTCAAAATAACCCATTAGTGACTTATGACTTATCGCAAAGATAGAATCTCTTACCCACAGAGCTGCAACCCCCATGGAGCAGGCCTCACCTATCTGACTCAGATCAATCATCAACAACGAGACTTCACGACCGCCATCTTGGGGGGAATTGTAAGTTCAGGACAAGGTGCGGGAAACACAAAGTCTGGTTTATCCACAGGTCACGGTCCTCCGCTCGAGCAGCTCGTGAGAGGGTCGTTTGTAACTCAAGCTCGAGGCAGGCATACACACTGCTGATCGGATGATTCTTTCACTAATCCGCTTTTGATAAACAGCTGATGAAAATGGAAGGTGTCTGGTCGCCAGAGGAGAGATCCCCAGGAGGGGAAATCAGTTTCTCTTCCCTCCCGGGGCAGGGATTTATTCTGAAGCTCCTGTTAAGGGTCCACAAGGCCAAGAGCGGTGATCACTGCCCTGGACTATGAGAGCCTTATAAGCAGAATGACAGAAACCCATTGGGTAAGGTCTTCTCTTCCATCTTATTTTCTACGAATCCCTGATTAGCCCAGTTGGGAATTCTAGTAATTACTTTAAGCTGGCACCTCTAGAAAAAAAAAAAAATAGACCTCTTAGGATTCAATTAAAAATGAAAAGAAGCTCCGTCTGCCTGGTGTTGCCAAGGAGTTCTCACTGTCTAAGGCAGGGGTGTAGACCAGGATGAATAAAACGCTCTGCGTTAGGTGACATTTCCATCTGGCTCGGCTGCCAGCGCAGCCCTGGGGAGGCGAGCTGGAGAGAGACGGGGGCCGGCCTCCTCCAGCCCGCCCTCTTCCCCGTGGATCTCATAGTCTTTCAAGGATCCCTGAAGACTCTCCCGGATTTCTTTCTGCAGCAGACATTTTCTCATCTGGGACCAGCTACGTGATTAGTGTCAGGTGGAAGCACTTTTCTTCCCCTGCTCTGGGGCATGCGAGTCTCCAGGGAAGCTCTCAGAAAGGGTCCCCGAAACTTGGTGAGGTGCAGCCGTCTCTAACCGCCTAGGGAAGCCTACCCAAGGAGCACGGAGGGAAAAGGTGGGGGGCTGTCTCCCCTGGCGATGGCTGCCCCTGCCACTTCCCTCAACACCTCAGTCTCACGGACCCATCCACCAAGTTCCACACCCGGATCTCTGGACCGCAGTAGCCAGACTGAGCATGGGCGAAACGTTGCCCCCCCTGAGTTCTGGGGCCCATGCGGCTCGCATCTCATCCTGTCGGGCTCGCTGAGTTGGAAAAAGCTGAAAGTACCAGGGAGCTTCCCTTCTGGCTTTCCAAGAGCCATTTCCACAAGGATCTCTGAAGCTCCAGCTGCTTGCCTACATGACAGGGCAGAGTAGTAAGGCACATAATTTGGAAACCGTACCAGCTTTGAAATAATAAGAATAAGAATAAATCCTCTTCGGTTTCCTATTTCCAGGAGACAAGGTGGAGTTCAAGTTGACCTCAAGGGAAAAAATTGGGTAGTTGCCCTTTTATTGGAAGACAATCTGCATTCAAAAATGGGTGGGAACTCTGATAAGAATAGCTCAGAAGGCAATGAGCTCTGTTTTCCTTTTAAATGCTAATGGGATGGGGTGCAGGGATGGAAGTGGGGGTGGGGTGGGGGAGGCTCAGTTTGTTAAGCAAGTCTGACTCTGGATTTCGGTGCAGGTCATGATCTCCAGATGGTGAGATCAAGCATGTGTTGGGCTTCCTGCTGGGTGTGGCGCCTGCTTAAGATTCTCTCCCTCTCTCTTAAAAAAAAAAGGTAGTAATAAATAAATAACAGTAATTTTTTTTAAATGTTAATTCGCTATGTAGGAAGGATATAGAAGAGACATTAGGAAGAAATTCCTAACCACAAATGTGTAAAGTATGGAAGCGATTACCAATGGAACTTGTAGAATCCCTATCTCTATAGAATATTAAATAATCTTATCTAAGGGTTATTAATAAAATAGTACACAACTCTTCTCCTAGAATGTTTTCTTTCAAACCTTTCCTAAAAGCCCTAAGAAAAACAGTTCTTCCAACTGGAATTCCTGGGACTTTACCAAACCAACAGACTTCTAATTGTGTTGCCGTCCTTTCTTACGTGTCCCTCGCCCTCTTCTATGTCTAAAAATTCTTCTGGCTTAGGAATTTTGGAGACAGAATCAAAAATAGGGAAGTTAAGGGGCCAGCCCTAGAAAGTAGAATTAAAATATCAATAAATCATCACTTCAAGTTAGCAATAAAAATACAAATGAAGGGACACCTGGGTGGCTGTTGTTTAAGCAGCTGCCTTCGGCTTGGGTCATGTTTCGGGGTCCTGGGATCGAGTCCCACATCGGGCTCCTTGCTCAGCGGGGAGCCTGTTTCTCCCCTGCCTGCCTGTCCCCCTGCTTGTGCTTGCTGTTTCCCTCTCTCTCTGTGTCAAATAAATAAATAAAATCTTTGAAAAAATACAAATTAAATTTAAAAAGTCTTTCATTATAGACTACATATTTTAAGCACATGCATGAAAATAATATGCAAAACCATGATCCTCTTTAACTGGGTTTGGGAAATTTCGGAATGATATTTTAAGGACCCTTTGAATTCAGTGTGGATGTATGTTTGAGAGTCCATTTATTATGGCCATTAAGAGTAGGGTTTTGGAATCACACTTGATTCTTGGGCCTACTTGGCCTTGAGGAACCCACGTACCTCCCTGCCTCAGTTTCTTTGTCTGAAGGATAATCGTTGGGTATGTGTGAGGAGTGAATGAAAGAAGGGATGATTATCTGTAATAGATTTAGAAACAGTGTCTATGATTAATGCTATGTAAGTGTTTGATGTTGAGTATAAACTGTCAACAAATTGAAATTCAGGGGCACATTAGGAAACCAGGTAAACTGGTAGCTTCTGAAATTTCTAGAGCAACGCACTTTGAAGAAACACACGAATTAGTAGTCTCTATTGTCAACAGCCGAAGCACAGAACAGTCATCTCCCTTCCTCTTGTAAGCAGGGGAAGTATAATATAGATAATTTTCTTGTATTTGTTCCCCAGCCATGATCTCTACTCAGTGGGCAAACTGGAGCTTCAAAGTCCTGGCATCTGGGAGCCCCGAGGCTCACTGACCCAAGGGAGTGACATGCAAGGGCCAGAGTAAGAATTTTAGGGCCCAGAGCATCCTGTAGGCCTCTTCCCTACTCCCACAGATACAAGGGACTGCAGGCTATAATAAATACCTAATGAAGCCTTTAAGGGAGTAAAAAGGTAACAAAGAGCTTTGAGTAGTGGGCCAGGCACACTGGGAAGGGCAAACCCACCCTTTATGCTTTGGAGACACTGGCAGGTTTATGAATTAAGTGTTTGCACAGATAGATCTGACTTCAAACCTTAGCTGGCAAAGTCATTTCTTCATACCATCCCCCAGCTGACCCCTGCCCAGCGCCAGGAACCCGGGCTCCGTTGTAGGGGTAGGATTTTGGTGACACCCTGGTAGGGACCTCTTGTGAAAATAAAATGGTTCAGAGCAAATTGGGACCCTTGCATTTTATGGATCCATGTCCAAATAGCCAAGGTCAGTACTGGGATCCAAGACGGAAAACCGGCAGAAGACTTGTCCACAGCTGTCTTCAGCGGGCCACATTGCCTACGCCAGAGGCCCCTGGGGCTGGTCCCAGAAGCGGGCTCAAAATGCAAGACTCCTCAGTGCAGACCTAAATGCAGAGTTCTATAAATTGACCTCTTGTACTCTGAAGAACTAAGATAGATGAGATTTGGATTCACAGCATGCCTGTGAATTAAAAATAGAAATTAAATACAGACATGAGCAAACTATCCTGTTGGAGGAGAGGTGACTTTCTTGCCTTAAGAAGAAATGTAATAGGAGCTCATCTGATCACAAGCAGACACTCCAAGCCACACCCATTGCTTTGACAGTAGTAGAACTCTGACTTCAGAAAAGAGACACGGCCCACACCGCACTTGACCCCAGACCACCTCCCCTTCTGCTCCAAGTTAATTCTCTTCCTCTGCTTTTCTTTCATGCTGAGGAAGAAACACCACCACCAGTGGGAAGGGACCAAAGAGACATTAGCATAAGAGCCCCTGGACATCTGCCTGCAGCTTTTTGTATTCTTTCCTTCTATGACACAAAAGCAGTTCTGGATGAAGAAGAGTTGGAAGGTCAGAGTGACTCCAAGTTAGGCACCAGGGTTGTATGGAAGCCTAGGATTTACTGAAGTTTCCTATATTCTTTTCTAAGAGTAGTTAGGCTTCAGGTGGGCTTTTAAATGAAATTATCTGATTTTTACATGTTTTTTAGAGACAATATTTCTCTTCCACCCCCGGATTATACTTCCAGCCACACTCAACATCTGTGTTTTTCTCTCCCAGTACAGTTGTGGCCCTTGACATAAAGTAAAAGGGAGAAGTGTCTTTCTGCTTTTAAGATTTAAATTTTGAATCTGGTTATTTATAGTCAAGAGTTATTTATATTATTTTACCATAAAAAGGAAAATATAAAAAGGGAAAAAATGTTTTACAAATTTCTGAGTTTACTCTCAAATCTTTACCTTAATATTTATTTCTTACCTTAAAATCATTGCATTAGAGCTGGAAGAAATCCTTCTTGTCCAACTCACTCATTTTATAGATGAACAAACTGAAGCCTAGATGAGGGTAAGCGACTTGCTGAAGGGCGGACAACTCAATTTCCCTCTCTCCCTTTCACCTTTTTAATGTAAACGTTTGGCTCAAAATGGCACAAATTTCCTTCCCGATGTTTTTCTTTATTCTTTGCCATATGAATTAAAATATTTTACCATTTGATTGGGATCTGCAGTTTCACACACTCTTATTTCTACAAGTTGAAAACCCCTGCTCAGTATTCTTATGGAGGCCAGGCAAGGCCAAGGCCAGGGCCAGGGCGAAAACTCTACATTCATGTTCTCAATGTATTCCGGGACATTTCTTCCATGCATTTTTTTTTTAGAATAAAATAAAATAATAAAATTAAATTAAATTAAACTTACTCATCCTCTCTCAACCTCAGTGACCCTGAAGGAATGGAAATAGTGAAATGAAAAAGGTGATTCATGGTAACCCAAGAGTTTGAGGAAGAGTAGCTATAGGTGTGAGTAGGAATACTGAGGGGGCAGCCAAAGCAGCCTCTTTCTTTGAAAGCCTGCATATGGTGGTGATTATATGACATTGAGGACTGGAATCCCCAAGGGAGCTTTCTGTCTACCTTGGTTAAAAATAAACTCTAGAAACAAGTCAGATTGCCTGGGGTCCAAGTCTAGGTTTTGCTACCATTTACTAGCTCTAGACTCTTGGACAAATTCCTTACCTACTCTTTACCTAAGTTCCTTCATTCATAAAATGAGAGTAATAACAGCAACCTACCACAGGGTTGTTGTGACAGTTACATGACTTCATATTTATAATGTGCTGGAAAGAGTGACAGAACATTCTAAGGGCATAATCAATGCTTAGCATTATCATTACCTATCATCAACCCTGTTTCCTACCTGATCTGAAAATCTGGGCCAAAGATGGAAGAAGAGGGGGAATTGTTTTATTATATTTGACCAGGTACTCAAGAAAACAACACAGTCATGGCTTGACTTGACAGTGGAAAATCCTCTTTCCTATGCCTAATGTACAAATTTCCTAAACCATTAATGTATACATTCAAAACAGAGAACAGTTTCCAGAATGTGCTTTCTTAGAAATCTCTCCAGTAGACTTAAGACTTAGATTCGAGTCTGGTCTCTGGTTGATCTAATCATCATCTCTACGATTAGTATGCACCAAGTTTTCTCACTGTAGCTCCAGCTCTGCAACAGGGAAGGACAGTCCCACCAAACCCCACATCTTCAAATGTGGGATTACTTACAGACTCTGTTCCAAATCCTTCAGTCGCCAGTTGGCATTGGAGAATCCTTCCCAGTCACTTTTCTGTGCCTTTGGTGATATCCATCCCAAAGCTGGGTTCATCTTCTGGGGAGATACATACAAGAACATGCATACTCTAAAGAGCACCAAGGTTTCAGAGCCAGCCTTTCCTGCTGCATGAAAAGGTTCAGTGTTCAAGTAATGAGCCGTTTCTCTTCTTCGTCAGATCATCCATC
This sequence comes from Ailurus styani, assembly GCA_002007465.1. NCBI lineage: Eukaryota > Metazoa > Chordata > Mammalia > Carnivora > Ailuridae > Ailurus > Ailurus styani. Next base: position 4,360,476 of record LNAC01000210.1, read on the forward strand.
TTTCCAGTGTTGTGTCAATCCTGTTGCCTTTCGTAGGGTTGCAGTGGACCACTTGGGAGGTATCACATAATTACATGCTGCAGGAAAACCTTCCACTGCTTCTGATTTTTTAATCTATGCCTTGTGTACAACCACTGACACCAACACGCAATACCCACGAAGACTGGAGAATCCGGTAAATTGTGCAAGCTCCTTGAAAAGCCATCAGAGTTTACCCGTCCCCACTGCATGGGAGGGAGGAATCAAATATGTAGCTTACAGCTCAAAACATGCACTTCGGGGTCAGTAGGTAAAACAGGAATAAGCACCATCATCAGTCGTGCCTCCAGAACAATTAGAAATATTCTTCACCTACTCAACTTGAGAAAAGGACGGGACTCCCACTTGCCTTCTGCGCAGTTTGTAGCTGCTGTGGACTGAGCCACGGGGAAGCCTGCCACGGCCTCAGAATGGGCTCTGCTCCATGCTGTGCCCTTGGCCACACAACAGAAGGCTGCAGGAGCTGGGGGAGGCCAGACTGAGGAGAGGGAAAGAATGGCATGAAATCCGATGCAGCTGCTGAACTTTCTTTTCATTAACTTTAAATTATATCAATTTTTAGACTTTTGGATACCTACTGGAAGGAGAAAAATAGGAAAAAGACAATCTGTCTGCTTTTAACCTAACTTGAATTGAGCAATAATAAAAGTAATTTAGATGAGGGCAGAAAGCCAGGACCACCACTGTCCCTGCTCCCCACCTTCCAGAACTATTTAGCTAGAAGTTTCCATTTCAGCTCTCCTCCTCTGAGGCCAGGAAAACACAGCTCCAGAAAGGAGGCTGTCCCAGCAGCTGTCTCCTCGGCCTGGCCTTACCAGAGTGACTCAGCAAAGCAGCCCGTTCCAGGGCGGGAACAGGCCAGGGACATGGGTTACCTGGCTATAGAAGCCTGTGCCATCTTTCCAGCTTGCTTACACACGCTGTCCCAAAGCACATCTATTGGAAATGGCCAATAGCACCCGGATCATTAAATGATGTATGTACTTCATATTGCAAGTGTCTTTCAGAGAAAGAGGTGACCAAAAAGATGTTTCTTGGCTGGGTTAGGCCAGCTGAGACTGGTGTAGGTGGGTGAGAATGTGGTGGGTGGAGAAGCAGGTATTAACATTCACCTCTAAATCCCCAAGTGTTGAAGATCCTAGCACTCCAAGCCCTTCCCTGATCTTCTGCCCTAAGGTATCTTTTATTATATCTGGAGCCATACTTTGAATGTTCTGAGCTTCTCCAGAACACCTGTATGTCTTGGTCACAAAATAAAAAAACAAAGCAGGGGAAGGAAATGTGAAAGACTCAATTCTCCAATGCATGCTTATGGAATACCTACTTTGTAATAGTCCTCATTCCAGGAACCAGATGTATAGAGGTCAGTAAAGCTTACATTCATGTGGGAGAATCAGACAATGAAAATACAAGCAAATAAATAGAACATCTTAGACAGTGGTGAGTATTCTGGAGAACAGTCTTATGGGAGAGAGTGAAGGGGGAGGGTAATACTGGGCGATAAGGGAAGTCCTCTTTTGGGGCAGATCATGTGATCTGGGACCTCAGTAATAAGAAGGGGTGAGCCATGCAATGGGGAGAAAAAGCATTCCAGGCAAGAGCAACAGCAAGGATTAATGCCCAGGGATAAAGTTAGTCCATCAGGAGAACCAAGAGAAGAGCTTGACCACAGTGTTGGAGGAACAGGCTGCTACTAGATAGGGAAGAGGAGGTAAGCTGGGGTCAGATCACAGAGGGGCTTTAGGCCACAGGAAGAGTTTGGGAGCCATCAGAGTGTGTGTAAGCAGTGAAGTAACCTGATATTTATCCCGTTTCCTATTCCCCTCTATGACAGATGCATAGACACACACAAGCACAGGGAAGACATGTGGTTAGGGTAGAAACCGAGTTAAGGTTATAAAAATATATTATGTTTTTATAATTGAATGTCACTTCAGGTTTGATATTTAAAAGGATGAACAATTTCTCAGCAATGTAAAAGGAAGGGCTATGTTGGAAAATCAGGCAAGTGTTTTCTCGAAGACCTTTTATAAAATTAATACCTGAAATGGAACAGCATCCTCCATGCACAAATCACGTTGGACATTAGTCTGTCAAAGTCAACCAATTCTTAAGATATTTTGAATTGACTAGAACAGAGACACAACAGGAAAGAGAAGACAATATCTTTCTCACTGAGTCCCCAGGACTTACTTATCCATTAAGACAAGGCAGGGCTTGGTTGAAGAAACCAACAACCAGTAATTTACAAGTGGGGGGTTCATCCATATTTGCACAGAATACCAGGTCTCCCTCTGAGATCCATACAAGAACCTTCAGTTTTAGCCACTTGTTTAACCACAGTGGTCTCTCTTTGTTCCGGGACATTGGCACCACCTTGGAAGATCCAGTCAATGGAAGAACTTGGACAAATAAATGTTTTGGGGTGTTGACCTATGAAACTCCTCCAAATATTCCTTTTCTATGTGGCTTACTTTTTCTCTATTTCTTTCCTCCTTTTCTTTCAAAAAATTTAAGAAAGGGCAAGACAAATATGAGATAAAGGGGACATGATTTTTATTGTGAATTCTGTGATTATGTCTAACACAGCTAAAATGACATAATATTATTTTTGTAAAAGGACAGAGTTTTAAACACCTAGTGATTAGAAGCATTCTTCAGATTACAAGTAAACAGAGCCTGCATACCCACAAAATATGTTCAAAAGTCAAACAAATACCTTTTAAAAAAAACAAAGTTAATGTCTGAAGAAAATGGAAGGACTTAAGCAGAGTAGCTCTTAACAAAGAATAAATGAAAACATGTTACTTTGTAGATATGTTTTTATTCAGTTCATCATGTTTATCTCCTGTCAACTTAAAGACATAATAAAAGACAAAATATTTTAAAAGAGTAAAAAATCAGAGGTCAAATACTAAATAAGGTAAGGAGAGTATACATAAAATACTAATAGAAGCTACTATAATTAAGCAAACTACCTAGCTCTGGAGAATGTGGATACTTTGTGCCATCCTATATTTTACTTTTACAGTGATTCCAGAGCCCTAAAAATGTTAGATTTGAATATTTTATTTTTACCTCAGAGATAGTTCCTTTTTTTGACTAGACATTGGAAAGTTAGCTCAATGATTAAACATCTGAAGAATGAAAAGTATGGGAGACTGAATATTGACCCCCAAAGATATCCATGTTCTAATCCTTGGACACTGTGAATGTTACTTTATATGGCAAAACAAAACAAAACAAAACAAAACAAAAAAAAAAACCAAAAAACTTTATAGATGTGATTATATTAAGAATTTTGAGATAGGGACATTATCCTGTACATTCTGAGTGGACCCTAATATAATCACATACATTCTCATAAGAAAGAGAGATAACTTGACACAGAAGATGAAAAAACAGTGTGCCCACTGAGGCAGAGAAGGGTATGGTGGGGCCACAAGCCAACGAATGTCAACAGCCAGTAGAGCTGGAAGAAGCCAGGAGTAGGTTCCTTCCTAGAGCCTCTGGAGGAATGCAGTCCCACTGACACCTTGGTTTTGGTGTGGTGAAACAGATTTCAGACTTCCAGACTCCCAAACTGTGGGAGATTAAATCTCTGTTGTTTTAAGCCACCCCGCTTCTGGTAATTTGTTACTGCATCCATAGAAACAAACACAAAAACTAGTCTGAATTAATACTCACTGACATCCTAAAAGAAATAAAAATAGCTGTGAGGGGCAGAGAACCCCAGCCTAAAATCAGATCACACTGAGTCCTTGATATCTGCCTGTTGAGACTCTGAGCAGAAAACCCAGCTAATGCATGCCAAGATTTCTGACCCACAAGAAGTATGAGGTAACAAATGCATATTGTGTTCAGTCGCTAACTCTGGTAATATAGCTGTGGAAAACTAATATACTAACCAAGCAAGATGAGGATATAGTCACCCTTACAATTTCCTTAGTACCACTTCTCTGTTTCCTGAATCCCAGTTTCTATCAACCCTGCACTTACTTCCATATTTTCGAGGTTAATAATGTTTATATTCTGTTCTATAACAGTAATAGTGTTGTAGCATGAGAAGAGGATTTGTATCAGATTGGCTACATTTGAACCTAGTTCCACTTAACATAGGCTCTATTTTTTAAAAAGATTTATTTATTTTAGAGAGACAGAAAAAGAGTGAGCACAAGACAGAGAGAGTGGGGGGAGGGGTAGAGGGGGAGGGAGAAGCAGACTCCCTGCTGAGCTCAGAGCCCAGTGCAGGGCTCCATCCCAGGACCCCGAGGTCACGACCTGAACTGAAACCAAGAGTTGGACGCTTAACTGAATGAGCCACCCAAGAGCCGCAACGGGAGCATATTAAATTTGGGTAAGCAAAGTAATCTTTCTGTAGCTGTTTCCTTATCTGTATTATCAAGGCAAAAAAGTACATCCCATGTTATAGTGATATTGTGAGAAATAAGTCAGTCAATGCATGTAAAGTGCTTATAAGAGTGACCAGCTCATCAATTATCATTGCCGTCATGATTACCATCATCATCATCAGTGCTCGGTAAGTATTGCTGTTTTTATTACTATGTCTACATTTTTGTGATTTGAATATAGTTGTTCTAAAAATTGAAACCCAACAAATTACATTTACATAAATAGGACTAGGTATTTTTCACAGCAGTGCTAAATTGTGTGTTAGTATGAAGTAGGCTTATCTATCTGTAGGTCCAGTGTCATAACTTTTGACCTATTTGAAGGAAAATGTTCCTAGCATCAGGGTCAAATGGATACTCTTTTTTCATATATATACATATATATATATATATATATATATATATATACATATATATATATGTCATCAGTCTCTCAAAAATTTGTCATATTTTGTTTACTTTGTATTGGACAATAACTTTCTTGTGTGGTTTATTTTTGTCTTCTGGATAAAAATTTTTGTTCATAATTCCTCAAAATGAGGTCTTTTAATAAGTCAAAAAATTGCTAACATCTCTTTTCTCTTCACGGGTATTTCTCAGCTCCAATCTGGACTACTTCTTAAAGCTGTGAAATAGCAGTCAAATTGGGATTTTATGGTAAATACCGGAACACTTTTTTTCTATTTGTCGGTAAAAACAAACCAAAAATAGTACATAAAGTTCATTTTCCTGGAAAATTCTGTCAGTATGATAATCACAAATTGGTAACAGTCACAGAAGGCAGAGGGCCAGCTTTGAAATCAGACAATCGTGAAACTTAATCCTACCTATACCACTTCCTCTTCGTGGGAGTTGAGGCAAAGGATCCTCAGTGTCTTTATCCTTGGACTGATGGTAACAGTACATGTCTGATAATTCTGTACATGGCAGATTAAACGACATAATGAGTATAAAGCTCCACGTGTGATACCTGTTACATGGTAAGCTCTTACTACGTGGGAACTATAATCATTACTAGTCAAGAACTCCAGCTAATCGCCCCCTTAGTACTTAACTCATTTGAAGAAAATTATTTCGTTTTAACTTTTAAATTCTGGAATATGAAACACAGAATAAAAAGCACCTAAAATGTAAATGTCCAGTTTAATCATTAACAGAAAAATGTTGCACAGATAACAAATGCAGATTTTTTAAAAAAATGTATTGCCAGCATCCAAAAGCCGTCACTCTCCTTTCCCTATCTACTTCTCCTCCTTCAGAAACACTTCCTTCCACTGTAAGGGTAACTGGTATTTAATTTTAATTTTTGATTTTCTTGATTTATATCCTAAATGATACCCCATTTTGTTCTTCTAGTTTTACCACCTAAAGAGAGATACCTCTAGCAAGACTGAGATAACTTATGGGTTGCCCAAGAAAGTTTGGTGGATTGACTTCATATATAATGAGAGATATAGTGTGCAGAAACTGTATAGAAACTAATAAAGTAGTATACTCTACTCTCTAGCAGCTTGTAGTGATGAAAAATAAAGCCATGCTCCCAGGGATCAGCTTTTCTAATGCCCTTTATTTCACTTTCCTATTGAGTGTAACAATATTTACTAGAAACAAGAGTAATACTGGCAGTTGCCCTTTTTAGAATTGTTTTCAAAGCCAACTCTGTACCCATTCCCACAACACGAAGAGAAGGGAAGATGGAAAGGGACTTAATATTCACGGAGTTTCTGGAACATGTCTAGCAATGTGCTAGAGGTTCTCCACTGTACTTATTAATTGTTACAACAATCTTATAGCTATTATTAACTCTAACTGACTTGTAAGGAAATTGAGGCAACAGCTCAGAGTCAGGACAATGTAATCTTAAAAATGGAAAACGGTGAGACTTCTATGTGACTTCATAAGGAAGATATAATACTTATAAATGTAAATGCACCTAACAACAGAGTCTCAAGCTGCATGAAGTAAAATCTAATAAAATTGAAAAACTCAACAATTATGGTTGGAGATTTCAATACTTTGTTCTCAATAATTGATAGAAATATGAGACAAAAGATAAGCGAGAATGTAGAAGACTTGACAATACTATCAACCAACTCAACCTAACTGACATATGAAGACATTCTATCCCCAAATCACAGAATGTAATTCTTTCAGGCACGTTTGGTTAGACCAGGATCGTCCATACGCTGGGATCTAAAACTAGTCTCAATATATTTGAAAGGATTAAGGATGTAAGGATCTTACAAAGTATGCTTTCCAACCACAACAGAACTAGAAATCAACGACAGAAAGAAATCTGGAAAATTCTCAAGTATTGGGAAATTTAAAAATACAATTCTATATAATCCACGGTTCAAAGAAGAAATCACAATGAAGATCAGAAAATATTTTAACTGAATGAAAGTAAAGTATAACATACCAAAATTTAAGAGATGCAGCTAAAGTTTAGTTTTAAATACCTGTATTAGAAACAAAGAAAGCCTTCAAATCAATAACCTAAGATTTAACTTTAAGAAATTAAGAAAAGAAAAGCAAGCAAACTCCAAATAAATAGACAAATGTAATAATAAATATTAGAGCAGAAGTCCATGAAATAAAAAACACAAGAACAATACAGAGAATCAGTGGAAACAATTTTTTTAATGATTAAAAAAATTCACAAACCTTTATGTAGACTGAGCAGGATAAAAAGAGAGAAGAATCAGGAACGTAATCAGAAATGAAATGGAAAATATGACTACTAACCCTCCAGAAACTAAGAAAGGGTATAAGGGAATATTATGAATAACTGAATGACAGTAACTTACAGACAACTTAGGTGAGATAAACAAATTCATAGAAAGTCACAAATTACCAAAAAAGTCAGGAAGAAATAAAAAATTGGAATAGATCTATAACAAGTAAAGAAATGGTATTAGTAATTAAAAATCTTCCCACACAGACAAGCCTAGGCCCAGAGAATTTACTGGTGAATTTTGGCTAAAATGTATGGAAATAATAGCAGTCCTTCACAAAATCTTATTGAGTATTTTTTGAGTATCACCAATATCATCCTGATACCAAACACAAACACAAATGCAATGATCACTGGTACTATTTTAGCAAATTGAATCCAGCAATTTATAAAATTAAGATAAAGTAGGATTTATCCTAAAAACGCAAAGTTCGTTTAAGACCCGGAGATAAGCCTAAAATATAAAGGACAGACGGCCCTTGATCATCTCAACAGATACAGAAAAAACATTTGACAAAATCTAATATCCATTCATGGTTAAAAACTCTCAACAAACTAAGAACAAAGAGAACTTCACTCTGTGGATGTGATGTTTGCTTACGTATCTAAATTTACTACAATCATTTCATTGGAGGTTAATAAATTTACAATAGGTAAATTTGTTCTAAAGTTTATTTATTTATTTAAGCAATCTCTACACCCAAAGTGGGGCTCAAACTCATGACCCTGAGATCAAGAGTCACATACTCTTCTGACTGAGTCAGCCAGGTGTCCCAACAGTAGGTAAGTCTTATTTTACATAAATTTTACCTCAATATAGCTATTGTAGAAAATTGAAAATGTCTAAGGTGTTTCATTCTTTCAACAGAAGTCACTATAGGCAAGAAGAATATCTTTATTATGTTCTCTTTAGTGCACAACTCATCAAGATCACTCAGTCAGTTTTTAGTAATTTATTCCATCGAGCTTTAAAAAATGAAACATGTTCCATGGACTGTATAATCTATAGCCTGGCATTCAAGTTGCTGCGTGTTCTTGCCACAATTTATTCTCTTTTATCTACTCTGTTTCCATCACAGCAGCTTTTAGACCCACTTCTTCATGTCTGTGTCTTTGCTCATGCTGTGTCCTTCATCCGCTAGGTGGTACTTTGGGCTCTTGTAGCTTTGTTCCTACAAGGACAGATGTCAGGGTGATTTGAAAGAGGGAGACGCATCACATAAACAACCATCTCTCACTCCAGTAGTCACAAGCCGAAGCCCTTTACCAGGTATAACTGGACAACTTTAACTCATATTTATAGAATTAATCTTTTTCTTTTTCTCAGCAAAAATTGAATACGAAGGATCTCATGTGTCAGAATTTTTCCAAAATGTGGGTTCCTTGGGCTTCTTTGGGGCTTCACTCATGAATTCTTCAACCAACATTTACTGAGTGTCTTCTCTGTGCCAAACACTCTAGTTTTTGGAAGTACAGTAGGATATAAAATAAAATTCCTGCCCTCATAGCGCCTATATTGTAGTTGAGGAAGAAAGCAAATGAACAAATACGTGCTGATGTTTAGTATGTAAGGACTTTGCAGAGCCCTGAAAGCAGGAAAGGCGGACAGGGGCATGGTGAAGGTGTCACTTACTGTTGTATGTGGAATGGAGAGCCAAAGCTTTTCTAACAAGATGACACTTCGTACATCTGAAGGAAATGAGGGAGGGAATCATGCAACTAACCTGGGAGAAAGCAATGAAGGCAGAGAGAAAACATAATATACAAATGATTATAAGCAGGGGCACTCTTGGTATATTAATGTAAGAGCAAGAAGGGCAAGCGTGTGAGTGCAGCACAGCGTGGCCAGGAGTATATGGTAGAGCTAAGCTTGGAGAAGCAGACATGATCAGGCTTGTAGGCCATTTTAAGGTCTTTCGATTTTACTCTGAGTGAAATAGAAGCTTCTGAAGGATCTTGACCAAAGAAGTGACACAATCTGACTTCTGTTGTAAAGGGCTTACTTTAGCTGCTGTGTGAGATGGATTATAGTAGGACAGAGGCAGAAGCTGGTAGACCAGATAGGATACTATTATAACAACCCAGGCAAGAGGTAATGATAGCTTGGATCAGGGTTAGCAATGGAGGAGATGTGAAGTCACCATATTTTGCAAGGAAGAGCCAACAAGATTGGCTGATGATGAGACGCAAGGTGTGAGAGAATGAGAAGAGCCAAAGAGGAATATTAATTTTATCATTTAACAAAAGTTTATGTAATATTAATGATATGCCAGGGACTGTTCTAAGATCTTGACAAATTTTGGCTCATTTACTCTTTACAATAGCCCTATGAGATAGCTACTATTTTTGTTCTCACGTCCTGCCTTCAAGGTTCTTGCTCTGAGAAGCTGGAAGGAAGGACCTGTCATTTACAGAAAGAGGGAAGACCGTATGAAGAGCAGGTTCAAGTCGATAGGGTGAGGTTGACAGGACTGAAACAACTGTGTGGTGTCAAGCAGGTGGTCGGTCATACAAGTCTGGAGTAAAGGAGAGAGGACAGCTGTGTAAAGATAGTTTAAAACCATGAAATTGGAGAAGATCTCTAAGGAAGTGTAGATATAGAAGAGAAGAGGACCAAGGACCAGGATGGGGGCCATCCAACATGAAAGTACGAGGATACAAAGACGAACTATCAAAAAAGACAGAATGACCAAAGAGCTTGGCATTCCGGAAGCCAAGTAAAGGAAGTGTTGGAAGCAGAAGGGAGCAAGCAGCTGGGTTAAATACTGCAGATGGGTCAAGTAAGAGAGAACTGAGAATTTATTTATTGGTTACTTTGAAAAGAACTGTTTCATTAATGTGTAGAAGTAAAAGTTTGAATGCAATGGGTTCGAGAGAAAGTTGGAGGAAGAGAATAAGAGATGGTAAATAAAGAGAACTATTCCATGCCATTTCCTATAAAGAGTAATAGGAAAATAAGGCAGCAGTCAGGGAAGAGTATGGGGTCAAGAGTGGGGGCTCTTGTTTTATTTGTTTTGCTTTGTTTTAAATATGGGAGAAATGACAGCTTATTTGTATGCTGGGGGAAATAGTCCAGTAGAAAATGAAAAAAAAAATGGTGCCATAGGAAAGAGGAGATGAAGGGATGTTAATGAGCTGATGAGAGAGAATGATAAAGTGCAGGGCTTGGACTTAGAAGCACAGACAGTTCATCCTCAGCAATGGATCTGTGGGGATCGACATGGTTATGTGGGAGATGTGGTTGGCACCTGTGGACGTTCTCTTCTTTTTTTTTTTTTAAGATTTATTTATTTGACACACAGAGAGAGATCACAAGTAGGCAGAGAGGCAGGTGGAGAGAGAGAGGAGGAAGCAGGCTCCCTGCTGAGCAGAGAGCCCGATGTGGGGCTCGATCCCAGGACCCTGAGATCATGACCTGAGCCAAAGGCAGAGGCTTTAACCCAGGGAGCCACTCAGCACCCCTGGACGTTCTCTTCTGATTGCTTATGTTTTTTGCAGTGATGTGGGAAAGACGTCATGTGCCAAAAAAGAAGCTCAGAAGAAGTATTGGAATTTTGAGGATTTCAAGGGAAATGAGGACTATTATCCATAACAGCCCACCCACAGGTCCTTCCATCATCACAATTTCATATTTGGGTTTAGAAAAGTTTGGTCTTCAAGAGGCCCCTATTAAAATGCAAACACTGGGGGCTGGGTGGCGCAGTCGGTTGAGCACCTAACTCTTGGTTTCTGCTCAGGGTCATGAGATCAAGCCCCAGGCCTGCTTGGGTCTCCACACTCAGTGTGGAGTCTGCTTGAAATTCTCTCTCCCTCTGCACCTCCCGCTCATGCTCTCTCTCTTTCTAAAATAAATAAATAAATCTTTTTTTTTTTTTTAAGGGCAAATACTTAGAAACACTAGTGCTCTTCAGCTGCTTTTCTTGGATAATAATGCATTTGTATCAGAAGATGTATGAGTTGTCAGATGGTGGAGAGTAAGATTTCTCAGGTCATGATCCTTGTATTCTATTTTTCCTAGGAAATCTAAATTTTACTTCATTTTATTTTTTTTCAATAAAAGTACATTGTTAAATGTAAAACTGACTGTAATTCCTTTGAAAAGTTTTGCAAGACTTAGTATCATTAAATTCACAATAGAAATATAATTCATCAAACCACTTGTCCAATTTTTTCCCTATAGAAGTAAGACCTAAGTCCAGGCCCCCGCAGGAGTCAAAGAGGTGGGGTGAGGAAAGGCACTCATTCTTGGAAAGGGGGAAAGGGGCTTCCTATAGGAGATAAGGAGTTGCTCTAGACCAATGATATGTTACAATTATGGGGACCTTCTCTGTGTCTATCAAATCTAAGTATATGTTATTTAATGAATACCCCCTTTCAAATTAATATCTACTGAGCAGGAACATACTCACTTGTTCTCTCCTCTACTATTATGGCCAATGAATTTCTTTTTAAAAAATGCATTGGGCCACCCATAAGGTGGCAAGGGAATGCTATCCATAATGTACATGGGCCCTTAAGCTTGAGTTAGAATCCTATTTCTGTCACACTTTGTCCCAACTTTGGGATCCTGGGAAAGTGTCTGATCCTCACTAAGACAATTTCTTTTTCTACAGATATGGGGTATGGACGAAGGTTGTGAAATTAAATGAAGTAATGTGTCACGGTAAATGTGCAGCACACTGTCTGGCTCATTGAAAGATCATCATTATTTGTATGTTGCTAGACACTGAGGCAGTATCTTCCCTTGTATTTGGAGAAACATCCAGAGCTCTCTCTGAGGATTTCTGTTTATTCTCAATCCAAAGACCTGAATGCCACTAAACAGAGGGAAGTAAATGGAGAAGTTGGAAGAGTGTTGGAGAATCAAAGAGTGCAGAACATACAGGCTATGTTTTCTTCTTAGAAACATCTTTATTTCTAGTTTTCTTAGCTTGTTTGTTTGTTTTTAGGGATGGATCTAAGACTAGGCCTCACCTGTTATGAAAATTGAGATATAGCTGACACATAACGTTATGTCAATTTCAGGCGTGCAACATAATGATTTGAAATATGCATATATTGTGAAATGATCATCACGATGAATCTCATTAACATCCATCACCACACATAGTTACAAAAATTTTGTTCTTGTGATGGGGACTTTTCGGATCTACTCTTTTAGCAACTTTCAAATATATAACACAGTAATAGTAATGCTGTACATTACATTCCCAGGACTTATTTATTTTAAAATTGGAAATTCATACATTTTGATCACATTCTTCTATTTCACCCACTCCCCAACCCCCATCTCAGGCATCCACCAAGCTGTTGTCTATACCTATAAGTTCAGAGTTTTTGGTTTTGTTTTGAGATTCTGTATGTAATAAAGATCATATGATATTTGTCTTTCTCTGTCTAACATATTTCATTTAGCATAATGCCAAGGGTCTATCCTTGTCACAAATGGTAGGATTTCTTTTTTATGGCTGAATAGTATTCCACTGTGTATATTTATACCACTTTTTTTAAAATCCATTCATCTGTTGATGGACACTTAGGTTGTTTCCATGTCCTGGCTTTTGTAAATAACGCTGCAGTCAACACGGGAGTGCATATATCTTTCGAAGTTAGTGTTTCCATTTCCCTTAGATAAATAGCCAGAAGTAGAATTTCTGTATCATATGGTAGTTCTATGTTTAATTTTTTTAAGGACATAGCCTCTCCCCACTAGGTTTTTAATTATCTCCTTGGTAATGTAAACATGTCAGGGACTGCTATACATTTTGCTCATTTCTAGCTTGCCTAAGACTCTAGGAATCCAACAGATGAGAAGGACATCTTCATTTTACCATAATATTTAAGAAGTTCCAGAAGGGTGAGGACCACATGTGTAACCAAACTCACTGGGCCTAATGAAGGATAATAACCTAACAAAAATGTGAGAATTTCCCAAGCAGTTGGGTTTGAGAGCACTGCAGCCATGAGCTTCTTTCATACTGACTTGGGCCTGGGAAGTGAGTGGGTGTGCTGGCTGCTGGGCTGGAAGCTGGTTTAATGATATCCTCCAACACTGCATCCTTTGCTGATATAGCTGTTTGCATCTTGCAGCTGTTTTGCTGTTGGTGTGTATTTTCTTCTGTATTAGAGCTGAAAATGATGAGAGCAGGAAGAATTGTTGGAGTCACACAGGGAGCCCCCACGGGCAGAGTGTCCACAAGGTAGGATGCTTAGGGAGCAAGAGAGTCAGAGTTCTGTGTTCTGCAGAAAGCTTGTCCTTCTGTGACCTCTGTGTATCCATCAGCCCAGATTCCAGACACGCTGCCCAACGGAAATGATTAGGGCTCCCGAACAGCCCCACCAGACAAAGCCCCAGCTGATAACTGGGATCGTTAACCATTAACTTGACCAGGTGGAAAGGAGTCAAGTCTATTCCTGATTTACAGGCGGCAGCCATGGGGCCATATGTCTTGTGCAACCAGTGGCAGTGTAGAGGCCATTCTCATGCTTGTCACCTGGCCCTTTTCTTTCTTGGCAGGCGACTGTTTACTCTTCTTTCCAGAGCTCCAGAAGCTGGGGCAGGGCTCTTGGTGAAACTTATAGGTTATGCTGTGCAAGGGTTTTCAGCGTCTTTATTTAGCCAGGGAGACTCTTCTCCCCACAAAATCTCACACCAAAGTCCAATATTTAAATACTTCCAGTTAACTCTGGAAGCATTTGGCATGAAGTAGAAATAGATGATCCAAAGCTGGTCATCCCTACCCCTCGCAAATCCATAACACACACACAGACACACACACAGACACACACACACAGACACACACACACAGACACACACACTCCTTGAGGCACTTCTTAAGAATTTCTAGCACTCGGGCGCCTGGGTGGCTCAGTGGGTTAAAGCCTCTGCTTTCAGCTCAGGTCATGATCTCAGGGTCCTGGGATCGAGGCCTGCATCGGGCTCCCTGCTCTGCGGGGAGCCTGCTTCCCCCTCTGTCTCTCTGCCTGCCTCTCTGCCTCCTTGCGATCTCTCTCCCTCTGTGAAATAAATAAATAAAATCTTAAAAAAAAAAAAAGAATTCCTAGCACTCTAAGCAAAGACAGTTTGATAGTCTTATCCTTTCATTTTGTAGATGACAAAACGGGTCTAAATCTGCACTGTCCAATATGGTAGCTGCTAGTCACAGGTGGCCAGGGAGCATTTGAAATAGCTAGTCTGTACTGAAGTGAGCTGTAAGTGCAAAACACACACAAAATTCCAAAGACTTCATATTTTAAAAAAAAAGCATGTAAAGTATCTCACTAATACAGTTTTTTTTTATTGATGACAGGTTGAAACGGTAATATCTTAGATAGTCTAGTTTCAATAAAATATATCATTAAAATGAATTCCACCTGTTTCACTTTACCTTTTTAAATGGGACCACTAGAAAATTCAAAATTATACAGGTGGCTCACATGCATGGCTCACATTATACTTCTATTGGACAATGCTGGTCTAGATCATCCTGCTAAATGCATTGTTCAAGGCCACCCAATCAGTGGAGGCAAGTCAACATTCACAGCTCCTAACTTAGTGATGCCTCATTCCACCATCCTCACATCACTCATTTACATGGAGACATGACTGACAGATAACAGCTTAAAGTGAGATCCCTGGGCAGTTTCACTGTGTCATGGGTGAGGAGGAAAGAGTTTGCAGGTGAAGGTGAGGGCAAAAATGGGGTAGTAGTAGGCCCATGGATGGTCTCCCAAGTCACATATGTTTGTTTGACGTCTAAGGGGAAATTTACCTACGGAAGGAGAATTGACTTAGAAATAGAAAAACCCGGGGCACCTGGGTGGCTCAGTGGGTTAAGCCTCTGCCTTTGGCTCAGGTCATGATCTCAGGGTCCTGGGATTGAGCCCCGCATTGGGCTCCCTGCTCAGCGGGGAGCCTGCTTCCTCCTCTCTCTGCCTGCCTCTCTGCCTACTTGTGATCTCTCTCTGTGTGTCAAATAAGCAAATAAAATATTTTTTAAAAATTAGAAAAACCCAAGTCTTAGACCCTTTAATGATTACTCTCTCCTTGAACACGTCTCCAACCTTCCTGGGTCTTCTGTTCCTTATCTTGAAGGTAAGAGAGTAAATTCACAAGGGCCCCTACCCCTCTTTCATCTCTAAATTCTGTGATTTACCACTTGTGCAATCACGATCTTCTTCCCTGCTAGCAAATACTTTTTCATGAGGTGTTCCTCTGTCCACTTCTTCTCCTTGTTCAAATTTCACTCCCAAAAGTTTGAAAAAGAGAAATTGGGTTGGGTAGGGAAGATTACTTCAAAGACAACTCTGAGTCACTTCCATTTGCCCTTGACCTTAGAAGCAATAAAAGATTAGCTCTGGGCTCTTACCTGTGGCCAGTAAAGGAGGAGGAAGAGGGTAAGGGATGGATGAAGGGGAGGGAGATTGAAAGGAGAGAAGATGAAGGTGAAGAGTAAAAAGGAGATGAGTTTTAGAAATATGTACCTAGTGGCTGATTAGTCTTCTATCCAGACTCCTTGACCTATTAACTCCTAGAAACCAGGGACTCTATCCTATTTTTTTGGAGAGGGGTTTGTCCTCAACAGTACCCAAGCACACTGCTCCTCAGTGGACGATGAACATGAAGTGATCCTTTCATTTGGTTCAGTGGGTTATTTACACCCCCCACCACCTTCTGTGGCTGGCCCGTTCACAATAGGCATGCTAATGAAGGCAGGTGAAACACATAGGCACAGAAAATAGAAGTCAATTTACACAACAAATTTATTAAAATTTTACTCTCTTTCGGAAGTCCGATGAAGCAGAAAACACCCAGACATTGTTTTAAGTCAGGGAGTTTCCAGCTTTGCAACTGAACCCCCTGGCAGAGGGCCAGGCCTTCCGTCAATGCGTGGGAGAGGGCGGCATTCTCAGGGCCCTGCTGGAAGTTCCAAGTTTATGAGGCATTTATATTAGGATTTAGTGGTTACCTATGGGTTTAGGGTTTAATTTTCTTCTCTAAAATACACTTCATCTCTGAACTGCAGCACATGCTATGACGTTGTTCGTGCTCTTTTTTCTTCTTGAGGCAGCTCTAGATTTTGTCTCAGGTGAGATGATGAGGTTGCAAGGCTTCCGTCAGACCCCACCCATACCTGACAGCCCTGCGAGTAGTGTGAGTGGAAGTAGCTTGGAGGACCTGTCCTGAGTCACTGGCTCGCAGTGCCCTATTGTGCTCTTCTTCATGTGGGTGTTCTAGAAGGGACAAGGAACTGGTGCAGCTTGGAAGGGCAGCTCGAACTCCAACTTGCCTGCGCACACCAGGGACGTTAACAGTTGAGGTTAGCTTTGCCAGGAACCGAAGAACATTTAATTAAAATAGACTTTTACAAAAGAAAGGAAGGAAGGAAGAAAGCAAAACTAGGCAATTCAGTTAAAATGTCAGATTTCTGGAAGGTTAGAAAAGATAAAACGGAAGCAATTAATACGGGGGTGGGGGTGGGGAACGTAGTCGTGAATCCTTCAGGGATATTACCCTGCTGACGATGGCGTCCATACCTGCCTCACAGGACAGAGAACACATGACTAAGCTTGACCAAAGCTGATATCCAAGTATCTAATCTTGCGTATGAGGCAGGATTCCTTCCTCAAGGGTCTACTAAGACCCTCTCAGTCAAAGCCTCAAATTAGTTTCCCTTGATATACTCGAGGCATACGGATAACCCACTCCTTTGGCAGTTTCTTAACTGAGCAGGGGCTTCTGGAGGCTTGGCCAGGCTCCAGGTAAATGGGGTTGTAAACTGGAGCTCAGGAAAAATGCCCTGTAGGTTGAGCACAGTCCGTTCAGATAGTGCTGGTTAAAGTGTCTTAGCCTAGAAAGCCCACGTAACTATACTTCCTTAGCAGGGCCTTGGAAGACTCTTATGCTTCTCCTCATCAGGGCTGTGAGCCCTGATTTGTCTCCAAGGGTATTCTTCTTGAGGGTATTTTTCTTGAAAAGCGCAGGAAGCTGGTCTCCACAGCTCCATTCAACACTCCGGGGTGATAAAGGGGGAAAGGGAGACTTCTTTCTCTGCATGTCCTAGCTTATCTTCTGAAAACTACGTAGGAAAGTTCAGGCTTTGAGCTACACAGAAAAGTCAAGGTCTCCACATTTAGGGGATTTGTAGGGTCACCGCGTGGCAGTCTGCTAGGGCTACCACAACAAACTATCACAGGCTGGACGGCTTAAACAATAGAAACGTATCTTCTCACAGTTCCATAAGCTGGAAGTCCAAGATCAGGGTGTCAGTGGTGTTGGTTTCTTCTGAGGCCTCCCTCCTTGGCCTACAGATCTCTGTCTTTTCCCTGTGTCTCACATGGTCTTCCTTCTGCATGTGTCTGTGTCCTAATCATCCCTTCTTGTAAGGAGACCAGTCATATTGGATTAGGGCCCAACTTATGACCTCAATTTAACTTAATTTTCCCTTTAAAGATGCTCTCGCCAAGCACAGTCACGTTCTGTGATACTAGAGGCTAGGACTTCAACACACAAATTTTGGAGGGGGACACAATTCAAACTATAATACCATGTCTCTGACTCGGGAAGGCTGAGAACGTCAAGGCAATTCCCCATTTACGGCAGTGTGTCACATTTAGATAATTCAACATCATTCCCTCTCCATTTCTCACCCAAGTGCCCCAAATGTACTGGCCTTCCCAAACTCCTTAGGCCAGTCTCCTCAGTCTCCTCAGTATATAATGTCTCTGTGATGTTGGGGCTGTTTCCTAGAACATTCCTCTTGAGGACCACAGCACTGCTGGTGGCCAATATGCTCCATCCCCCACCCATCCTCCCCTGCAAGCCCTTCCTGACTCAGCCCAGATGGCCAATGAGGCCCAGTTAAGGAAGGCTGTGTTCTTGCCTAAGGAGCCAGGTAAACACACGCCCCAATCCCCCAGGGGTGGCATTAAAAAAGATAGCCTTCTCCTCATCAGCTTGTGCTTCCTGTGGTGTTTATACGCAGGCCTTCTCTGTGTGAAGCAGATCCCAGAAATGGATTTTCAGAATTTGTTTTGCTTCCTACCACTACTCAAAAGAAATTCCCTGGCAAGGCAGGCTAGGAAAGAAGACAGGATTACCGAGACCACAGATGATCTCGCCTAACCCCTCTGTTTCTTTCGAAGAGCAATTTAAAATCACTTCTCTCCCTGAACCAGATAAACAAGTGTCTCCTTTCCTCTCTGCTCTGCAATTCCACTCTATTTTCTGTGATCACAGTGCTGAGCTTATTACACAAAAACAGCCTTTGCGAATCCTCCCTCTCCCTAAGATGATGATTCTTGGGTGGTCCTTCTTGGGTGGGTCCCTGGGCACCCAAACCCCATGCCATGTTTCCTCCTTGCGGAGCACGCTCGGGGAGAGTCTGCCTCAGGAAGCTCTCAGCTCCAGCTCGTCAAGAGATAAGATCAGAAACACCGTGGAAGGGCCGTGTTTTTAACAAGGCAGAAAATACAAGCTATTCCAAACCTCAGGCCTACTGTGCAAAAAACAAACCCTGCAGCACACCCAGGCTTTGGGGGCCCTCTCCCGGAGAGGCTTCTCCCCTCGTAAAGATTGGTATCGTGGGGTGAAGAAAGAGTCATGTCCCTCCCAGCAGGATTTCCAGTCAGAAAGGCTTCGCTTTCAATTACCCAAGAGCAGCTGTAGACTGCTGCTTATGTAACAGGCTCTCTGCCTCCCCGGGAGGAGGATGTGGAACCATTTGGTGTTTGCTGAATAATGAGTCATGGTCAGATTTAGGGAGTAGAAACAGTGAATTTCGCCCCTGCATTGCTTCATCCGGAACTTCTAGTAAAGAGTGATAAGCACTGAGTCAGTGCCCTGGGGGGGAGGGGGGCTGCCCTGGGAAGGGAAAGCACCTCTGAAATACAGGCCCCCAGAGGGCTCACGTGTCGAGCTGCTGAAGGGGACTTGAGGGGCATTCGAAGCTTCGTTGGGCAAACTCTGAGGAGATTCACTGTGTATTGAGGCCCGTGGCTGACATGACGGGGATTTTCCTATCTTGGGCAGTTGCAGCCTTTTTCCAGGCCCCAGTCAGGATCCGGGAGTGTCGGGGTGAAGATGGGAGCTTCAGAATGAACAGAGCTTCCTCCAAACCTCATTTTAATTCTCAGAAATGAAACAAGTCTGAGAAGTGGTAGGAGAGGGGGGGTAAAGGGGGTGTGTGTGGCGCATAGTTATATCAACTGAGAAGTTGAAAGGTTCGGTTTCAGCCAGAAATAAAAAATTAAGATATCCTATTTTTCATCAAGTTCTGAGCTAAACAAAGTCCCAAGAAAACAAAATTAAGCCCTATGTGAAAATGGACCAGAAATTATTTGTCCCTCTTTGCAAGAAGATAATTATTTGTCCCTCTTCTAAGAAATCCAGTCAAAGTTTACAGACTTTTCACATCAGCAAATAATTTCTTGTAACTTCCTCCCCCCCCCCGCCCCCCCGTGATGCTTTTCAACATGTGTGGCAAGAAGTCATAGCCGCCATTGTCCCTCTTTAGCAAGTCACCACCCAAATAAATCTGTGTGAGAATGCAGGGGTCTCTTACAGAGTTGGTGGTTCTGCCTGATGTTGTGGTAAAGGGCACTGCAAGAATTTCAGGGCATCTTGCTTGACGAGCCATGTAGGGAACATTTTCTTCAGTGTACAGAGCTTCAGGAGGCCCAGAGCTCTGCTTATGAAAAGCAGCATTTAGGGGTCAAGGTCAGACTGCCCACGTTTGAATCCCAGCTTGGCTACCTACCACTGGCTCTGTGACTTTGACATACAATTAGCTTCTCTTCTTGGTTCCTTCATCTGTAAAATGGAGGCATGGAGAATCTCTACCTCACAGGGGGCAGGTATAAGGTCTGAGGGTAAACTCACAAAGCATTCTGATATTTTTTTAAACCTTCATTAGTGATAATGATAGTGCTTTTATCAGTATCATTACCGTTACCGTCATTATTTATTTTTAAATTTTTAAATTTTTAATTTATTTTTACCATCATTATTTAATGTTAACATAATTTTCATCTCTAGTGATTTCTACACAAAAGCATGTTAGTGAGATAAAATAGCAGGAGCAGTTCTTGAGGTCAAGCAGATATGACTTTACAACTGGTAAAAATTTCCTTTAGCATTTCTATCTGTAAAATGGGGGAAATATCAAAATTTATAGTAAAGTACAATAAACAATAGCTATTTTGGTTATTATATTTTCTAGCCCATAAAACAGAATCTTTGCTCAAATACATTTCAGATTTCTTTATCCCACGTGGCAAAATGAAATTCCAGCCCCCCACACACACCAATCACGGACACCCCTTTAGAGTATTTCTACATTTATTTATGACGTGAACTTTCCACAGGGAGATGAGTTTCTAGAATTCTGACTCAACCCAAAGGTCGCAAAGGTCCTCCTCTGGTGTTTGGTTGAGAAAAGAAAGGCTAAAAGATAAAGCAATTCTTTAGATTCTTCAAGAAGGGCTCTTTAGGCCTCGGTTATATTGATTGATTTTCTGGCTTGATTTACTTCATGGTACTTTGTTGACTTCGGCTGACCACAGGAAGAAGATGACATTCCACCTCGGAGACTGGCTCTGAGGGCTGGAAGCTGAGGAGGGCAGCCACACCACTGACATCATCCTCCTCCTCATCACCCCATAGAGCCTTCACATTAAGGGGGCACTTACTATATGTGTCAGGTCCAGAGCCAAGGACATTTATCTCAATTTCATCCTTAAGATGGCCCGGTTGGCTTAATATCATTTTCTCTAGCCTAAGAAGGAGAAAACAGCGTTCTTCAGAGACTTGCAACTTGCCTGTGATCCCACAGCTGTAGGTGGTACAGCTGGGGTTAGAATCTGGGGGAAGTATTGGGTCGACCAGGTTCTGTTGCTCTTACTGCTGAGGTGGGCCTCGCAGGAACAGCCCCCCAGCTGTGGTGTATAAATCATCTGCCTTCGTGTCCCTGCTCAGGAGCCATCAGATGACCTGCTGTCCAGGAAAGCTCACAGGCCGTCTGTGTTTGAGGAGAGACTGCAGCCCTGGCCGACAGGCGGGAAGAGGCCCTTGCCATCCTCCGGCTCTTGGTGTAACTGAGACGAACTTGACGGAGACAATTCAGTTCCATGGGAGAATGCAATTCTCCACGGCCCTGCCAAGTTATTCTGTGGAGTCAGCGGGAAGGGGAGGGGTGTTCCCCACCCATCCTTTGGTGTGGTGGCCTCACACGAGAATGACCCCAGCCCCCCGTGCCTTCATGCAGCTATCAGAGCCCTTTGAGAAGGGCAGAGCTGATGGCTTGGACAAATTTCTTTTCTTGAAACAACGCTAATTTGTCCAGTTTTGTGGCTTTTTTATGTGGAACAACATTAGCTCATCCAAGCTTGTGGTTTATTTGAAAATGAAATTCCGGTAAATCTTTCGCACCATCTGGCAGTGCGGTGATTGGCTGCCAGTTAGGAACAAGCCACTGAGCACACAAGAAAACAAAGCAGAGAAAACCCACCCCAAACAGAGAGGCTCTCTGTAATCTCTGTGCCCAAGGAACCCCACGGGGCTCTCTGAGGACGGGGCTGCCCCTGTGAGCAGAGACCTAACCTGTCATTCTCAGGGCACTGATTTCTCTCAGTAGCTGAGGCCCAGTGGAACTTCTTAGCTTAAGCTTTAGCCAGGATCTTAAATTCTTTCTATAGAAACAGATTAGAAGAGGCCCTCTGAAGGCACGGAGGATCTAGAAACCAACATGAGTGATCAGGAGAAAAGGGAACTTGAAACATTGGCGGTTGACTCTTTGGAGTGTGGAAAAATGACTAGGTCTGGGTCCCTGAGGGACATAAATGTTATTCTTCCTTATGTGTCTGCCACACCCACCTGTCCTCACCCAGCCTTCATTACACATACAGCCAATGTTCCTATGGTGCTCACCGTTGTGTCTTGCACTGCCTTGGGTACAGGGGACAGATATCACCCTGCCTTTAAAGATCTTATTTTCTGGTAGGATAGTACGGAAAATATACCACTTAAAATAATAAGTTCAAGTACAATAAGTGCTATGCAAGGAGAAATTAGGGGCTTCAACGTGGGGGTGGGCAGATCAGGACCATTTTTAGCTAGACTGCTCTGGAAAGGCTCTCTGAGGAGGAGACATTTAAGCTGAGACCTCATGATGAGGTGTTGCTGGCCATGCAAGGTGTAGAAAAGCCTAGGGCCTAAAGGAAATGAAGGACCAACCTGACTAGATGGTGAAAGAGAAGGAGGGAGGCATGAGATAAGGTTGGAGAGGCCAGCAACAGCCATGTCTATTAGGCTGAGGGAAACCATTTTCCCCTTTTTACACAGTGAACAGGCAAGATTTCATTTATATGGACAGAAGAGCACTTTTGTTTCTTTGGGGAGAATAGATTGTCGAAGGTCAAGAGTGGATGTAGAAAAACCAGTTAGGAAGTTACTTCAGCAGTCCAGCAAGAGATGATGGTGCCCTGAACCAAAGGGACAACAGTGGGAGGGGAGAGAAGGAAGAGCTTTGAGGTAGAACCAACAGAATTTGCTAGTAGATTTGATGTGGAGTAAAAGGGAGAGATCGTCCCTAGCTCCTTCAGCTTGAGCAGCTGAGTGGATAGTGACACTGTTTACCACAACGAGGAACCCTGGAGATTGCCATCTCCAATGTCTTGGGGAAAGAATCAAGAAATCTGTTTTAACCCCGTTAAGTCTCAGATATCTGATTGATCTAAGCAAGAATGTCAAGTAGACATTCCAGAGCTCAGTAGAGAAAAGTATAAATTAAGATGTCATTAGCATGAAGAAGCTGGTATTTGAACCCATGAGAATTGATGAGCTGCCCTAGCAGATGGGAAGTAGAAAAGTGTTCCAGAAAGGAATGTTTGGGGATTTCTCATGCTCTGGCCTGCGTGGGCCTCTGAGCCCGAGTACGCACAGAGGCACTAAGTCATATCAGGAGGGGACTCATTCGTGTATGTGTGGAACCCCCAGCCCTCTTGTACACAACCTCCAATCTCCACCACCCACCTCCACACATAGCACTTATTGTCCACTAGTCAGGGGTGAACCTGGGAGAAAGACCCCCAGTTGGGCCCTCAAAATGGGCATTGAACTGTTTGGGGCGGAATTCAGGGCCCTGGGTAGGCATGTCCTCTCAGACCTGTGGACCCTCACTCACCTGGGTCAGGGTCAGAGCAGGGACCTCTAAAGCATGGGATAAAGGGCCAGGGCTCCAGCCACCGGTGGTAGTGTGCATTTATCAGGGTATATTTATCAGAGGAATTAAGGCCATTTCTCCAGGCAGCTTATATGTAGGCCTGGGGAGAGAGCCTATGTAACTCACTGTGCCGACCCCTAGACTATTCCTATAGGTTCTGCGACATAGACCTGCACTCGCTCTTTATTGACCTTGCCATAATGGGAACGGCCGCCTTTCTACACTTGCCAAAACTGACACTGGTGGGAAGGATGAAAGAATAAAACTGAAGGCTTGGGCGAAAGAGAAGCAACCTACCTGCAGAGGCGAACCCTAGCTAGCTTAGTCATGGGCCTGATGCACAGGGCCCCACGGGCATTTAATGGGTTGGAACATTAAGTGTGCTTCACTAAAGTGCTAGTGGGAGGCCATGTCTCAGGCTGTGTTCACAAAGAGGAGTTCCAGACCCTGAGTGATATGTGGGGAGGTGAAAAGCACCATGACTTCTGTGGGACCGCCCGTTCTAGGCCCAGATGCAGCCAGGTGCTGACTGGCTGAAAAATAGGATCCATGCAGCGCCTTCTGACCCCAAGGGCTGGGAGTTAGCAAGAGTCAGCTAAGGAATTTGAGGCTTAAGACTAGCCCCCTTCTTAGTGAGTTACGAGGGTGCTAGGCAAGACAACTCATTTTCACTTTGTAAAGTGGATCAACATTTTGGGAGAGGCACGGGTCCTGAGGATGAAATACACTCGCCCATTCCAGGAGTGCCAATGCTGGCACCACTGACGTCATGAGTCAATTTCCTGCTCCACATAGAGACCTAACGTGTCTCACATGATTAGCTCAAGTCAAGGCAGGGCTGCCGGCAAGGCCAATCAGCATTCCCTTTCCAAAGACTCAAGGGCTGGCAGGCCTCCCATCAATTCCAGGACTGGTGACCAGGCCTTATTCTCTGAGTAATGAAATCCTTAGCTGTCTTCATCTACTGAACGAATTCAGAAGGGGCAGATGTCATACATCATAGGGCTATAAAAATAACATAACTGAATATTCATTTCTTTTTGTCTTTGTAATAAACCCCGTGGCCAAATAGAGGTAGGACTGGGAAGGGAAGGTCCTGAGAGCCAGGGATGATATGTCTCATTACAAACCCGGGTGGTGGCACTTTCTATGGCCTCGGGCAAGTCACCCAATCTGTCTGCTTTTTCTTTCCAAAGTGAAAAGGGGCTGGGAGGATTCATTAGCTGGGTGGAAAGGTCTGAGCAACTTGGTTCCATCCATGCAATAATGACCTCTTTCTATTTACAAGACTTTGGCTCCTATCCTCATTTCACTTTTGATAGCCAAGTGGATTTGCAAGTTAATGGGAGCTCTCAGCGGCAATCTGTAGAACATTCTAAAAGCCATGGTTTGCAGCATCCCGAAAAAATTTCCGGGATTCTTTAGAGTGTTTCTTAAAGGGGCTTTCGACAAAGCTTAAGTCAAGACCACTCTGGAGCAAGTTTTACATGGGAATGAGATTATGCTATATTCCTTTTGCAAATTAAGGCAACAGAGAATTTTTGTTTTTGAATCGTAGCCTTGAACTTTATATGTTCAATTACCTCAAAAGTTAGACTCCCACCTAGTGCAGCGTTCTGCAGGTGACACATTTAAATGCTTAACAAATGTTTCTGGCGAGATAAATGGGTGAAGAGATGACAAAATCATAGTTAGTGAAAGAGACACCTGTCATTAAGTTTTACCCTAGCTCTGGAATTCTCCAGACTTAGGGTTTAAGATTCCTTGGGCACTCTTCATGTTAACTTCCGTCTTCTTACTTCAACAGAGTTCAGGTTTCATTTGGATCGACATGAGGCCAAAAGCAGACTCACTATGCTTCCTTGCAGCTGTGGAGGGCACTAAGAAGTATGGTTTGTGTAGGGCAAGACTCCTCTGGGTAGGGGTATGATTTACAGAAAAAGAAACTAAGGCTTGGAGACATTGTGCATTTTAGTGTGGTCTTATCCCTAGGTAGCCACCTTTGATTGGAGAGGAGTTGAACCTCCTGCTCCCAAATTTCAGACTGCCATCTTGCTTCCAATTCTCTAGATGCTCACAGATTCTCTGACACAGGAGATTCAGGAAGTCAATGTCATGCATAATATCTTTGCAAGATCAGTTTATCAGATTAGCTTCTGAGCACAATCAGGCCCAGAGAGGAGAGCAGTTAAACCTTCGTGTCCACCAGCCCAGGGAGCAGCCCAGACCATTCAGTTTACAGTAGAGGCTAGGGATATGATCCAGAGGGTTCCATGTAGGCTCATAGATGCCATCTCCTCCTTCCACTGTGAGGTCACTGAAGCCATTTCTCTTCCCCAAATACTCAGATGCTATCCCTGGGAGAAACAGGGGGAGGAGACAGAACTCTGAAGGAATAAATATTTTATGTAAGAGAGACTACAAAATTACATAAGAGGACTATTTAAATGATAATACCAGACTAAGTTTATTGTCATGTCTAAAAGCCTTACAACTCCAAGTATGGGCCCCAAATCAACAGCTTCAACTAGGAGCTCATTAGACATACAAAACTCAGGACCCACTTCAGACCTAATGAATCAGAATCTTCATTTTAACCAGATCCCTAGATGATTCACTCATATGCACATAGAAGTTTGAGGCATGCTGGTCTGAGGTGCAGACCCTTCCTTGTCCCTTTCCCATTGTCCAACGAGGGTGAAAAAAGCAGCCAACGTTGGGCGCCTGGGTGGCTCAGTGGGTTAAAGCCTCTGCTTTCGGCTCAGGTCATGATCTCAGGGTCCTGGGATCGAGGCCCACGTCGTCGGGCTCTCTGCTCAGCAGGGAGCCTGCTTCCCCCTCTCTCTCTGCCTGCCTCTCTGCCTCCTTGTGATCTCTCTCCCGCTGTGAAATAAATAAATAAAATCTTAAAAAAAAAAAAAAAAAAAGCAGCCAACGCACAATATGAAACTCTATTTTTTTAAAGATTTTATTTATTTATTTGAGAGAGAGAGTATGTGAGCATGAGGGGGGGGCACGGTAGAGGGAGAGGGACCCTGATGTGGGACTTCATCATGGGATCATGACCTGAGCCGAAGGCAGATGCTTGACTGACTGAGCCACCCGGGCGCCCCTATGAAACTGTATTTTATCCATGGATTTCCACGTACAAAGATGTGTGACCTTGCCACAGCTGGATGAAAATAAGGACCAAATTGAAGAGAAAGTTGGGAGCTGCCAGCATTCTTCTGAGTCAAAACCATGTTGGTGACTGAATGTCAGTTCACATGTCAATTCCTTCTGTTGACAACCAATGTCTTCAGAGCTGGGTTGAGAATTCTGAGTCACACAAAAGGTCAGTGGGAAAGAGCGCCATGCCAGATTAGCTATGACTGTCATAGGCAGAGGACGGAGGAGTACCAGCTTACCTTCCCTAAGTGTTCCAGTTCTGAGGTAAGGGAAGTGCTGGGAAGAACATGACTGCCAATGGGGCTTTGATCGCATCTCTCAAAAGTTGCAGTGGTGGAAACTCTAAGTGCTCTCTGATATTTGAAGGAAATTCATCGTGGATCAAGTGGCCGTATGGCAAGCCTACCTCATCGTTAAGAGGCCATGAGCCTCATTCTCTAGGATGTGTCCTTACTTGGGGACCCACTGTTTTGGCTTTGTACTCATTAAGATGGGAGTGGCCAAGAGGAAGGGTTTTGCTAAGCGCCATATTGGAA
Source organism: Ailurus styani (assembly GCA_002007465.1). Lineage (NCBI taxonomy): Eukaryota > Metazoa > Chordata > Mammalia > Carnivora > Ailuridae > Ailurus > Ailurus styani. The sequence continues at coordinate 4,387,585 of LNAC01000210.1, forward strand.
GACCAAATTATCGGGACCATGCTCACCTTGTTTGTGAAACTGTTGCTTTAAGTTTTAAATTATATTATATATGATTTAGGGCCCCTATGAATTTTACCGGCGAAGATTCTTTTTTTTTTTTTTTCCAAAGTCAAAAATACGTTTCCTTGAAACCCAGAACAGTGGGTCGGGACTTAAGAAGATATGGATTCCAACTCTGATGTTCCTACTTACTAGCTATGTTTACAGTGAAGTCAGTAAGTCTCTCTAGGCCTCAGTTTCCCTGGTGACTGGCATATACTAAACAATCAATTTTTTTTAAATTAATCCTAGTCTCTACTATCAATTCTGTTTAGTTTGAGTACATACATATTTTTAATAGAGCAACTTTTATCCATAAAATATTCAGGGCATCTGGAAGATGCTAGAGGTGGTGGGAAGGGCAAACATTTGCTGCCAAAATTATTTATTTTCTGTCTTGAAAGACCCCTGAGGTCCCTGGTACCTTCTGGGGTATACCATTCTCTAAAAAAAAAAAAAAATGTGCTCAGGTTAAAGAATATTAATAGCCACAAAAGCACAACAGGAATTTGCCTCTTAGCCTCTCCCTTCTAAACAGCTAAAACCGAAAGACATAACAGGCCTTCTTCAGGTAGCAGGCCTCTGCCACATTCCCAGCCAGATCAGGAGAGATGAGGTTTCTTGAAGCATAGAGTGCTGGTACTAGAGTTCCCAGACAGACTGCACAATTCTTGATTCCAGTGTCACTCACAAGCAATTGCCCTTGTTGGGGGTCTTTAGCAGCCACGATGGTCCCATCCCGGACAGCCAGAGAGCGCTAAGGTGAGCAGCCCAGGCCCACTCACTTCCGGTTGGCAGGGCAGGAAATGGGGAGAATGGGGAGGCTGAGGTCCTCTGGCCGATTCCCAGCTGCTGGCTCTATTTGGAAGCTGAGAGCAGGGACAGCAGATGGGAGAGAGATGATCTCCTCCCGCTGCAGGTGATTCATAGGGCATCCGGGCACAAGGCCCACCTCCGACGCCAGTGGGAGCAGATTGCACATAGATCCAAGAGCCTCGACTGGCACATGAGAACTGCTTGAGGCTGGGCGGTGGCAGGGAAGTGCAGGACGAGGGAGTTGTTCTCACAGCCCAGGCCATCCTGATGCCAACTCCGCACACATCTTCTTGCTTCATTTGCCCTCAGAGGCTTTGGTTCGTTTCTCCATTAGCCTGCTGAGGGCAGCTGTGTCTGCAGCCATGTTTGCCTTCAAACTGCTCCAGCGACATTCCTACCTCACTGTCACAGGCATCCCACCTCTCTGCCTCTTGGGGGTGAGTTCTATATCTCTTCTATTGGTATCCTCACTGACAGGATCCTCATACTTTCTGGCAGGATGTAGCCACTTTCTCCCCACAGCAAAGCAGCATTCTGGCCAGGTTCTCTGGCACCTGATTGCCTATGCCGTTGTGTGAGGCATGGGCTTCCTGCCTTGTAGTGTGAGGATTCTCAGACTCCAGAGAAACAGAGCAACTCAGCTATTTGGCTTTTTCCCATGAGACAGTCTCCAGTGGAGTTTGACCCATTTATTCATCTCCTTTCTCTTTGCCACAAAATGCCTTGGTCAGAATATTTGGCCCTAGAAATCAGTCATGTGCCAACTGGGAATTGAGGTGCCTCTTCTCCTTGGGGATCCTAATGCTTCCAGCATCACCAAGGCTGACAATCATTCCATCTCTTCATTGTCTGAGGGGTTTTCTCCCTTCTGGACACTTGAAGGTGTTACAACCACTTTGCCCTTCCCTCTCTTGGACCATCCTTCTCCCAAGGAAGGAAACTGGGAGTGCTCTCCTCATGTGATTGCTAGTCACAGACATAACCCTGAGGTCAACACCGCTTTGCCAAAGCTTATGTCTGTGCTGCCTGGTATCCCTCCCTATCTGCCTGGTTGGGCATTACCACAGCAGGAGTCTGGAGTCACTTCCCGGCTCCCAGCATGTGACCCACACATGCCCAGAAGCATGAGGAGCAATGTTAACCTTTTAGTAGATTTTCCAGAGCAAATGAGAGAGTCCATGGAGTGTTATTTATGTCTCTTCTTCTTCTTTCCTCCTTTTGGAAGCAGCAATTTGGAATGGACAGACAGAATAAAACAGAAGTCAAAGAACTGTCTATGCATCCTTTCCCAAGCTATAATTAAGATGGAAGCTCATTTGCCATCCTGAGGATTGGTGTCATCAAGCACACGATAGAGCAAGATTGGGGAACATATTTATCAGTTTTGGAACTACAGCTCTTCCACGGCCACATTTCTCTTCATGTCTCAGATTTCAGAACAAGGACTGACATTTCCTGCACAGACAGGCCATGCCTCGGCGCCCCCGATCCGGCTGACCACTGTTCACTGGAGCTGCATGCAAGGGGTAGGAGTGGACACATTCCAGCATGCTGGGGTTTGGAACAGCACCTCTCATCCCCAGAGAAGGGATTCTCTGTGGGGGCTGAATTGGCAGTGCTGAAGCCTGCCTTGCGGTCGGCACGTAGGCCGTCAGAAATCATCTGGGTGTCAGCATGCCAAGAGGAGGCTGTCCTGGGGTGCAGGGATTTATTGCTAACAGAAGAAAGAAAAGAAGTCATTTTCTTAACTCTGCTTTCCAGGCCACTTTTATGCAAAGGGACGCCACCGTTGCTTCAATCAGTTCAGTATCTAATTCATCATGCCTGTGTTCTTCCAGCCGTTTGGGCCTGTCTGCTACCAGGAACAGGTGCCAAATCAGAGTGTGGAATTTTCCCAGCAGGCCCTAGGGTGTGTTGCTGCCAAGGCAGCTGTGGTAGGGTTGAGGAATAATGAGCGAACCACAGATCCAGAAAGGGAAGAGGAGGCTGCCTTTTTGGCGGGGCTGACTCAGGTACAGGCTGTCCCTTGAGGAAAGATGTGGGTTGTGAAGACCCCTCCAGTGCCAAGGCTGGACAAGGCCAGGGCAGGCAAGAATGGACCCCACAGAGCAGCTTCCCAGAACTAGGTTAATCAGACCAGGTGAGGACAACTGAGAGTGGCTGCCTGCTAAGGACACAGCAGGCTCTACCCAGGAGGAATAGCAAAAAAGCAGTTAGTTGCTGGGCAAGTCCTGGAGACCAGCATCCAGTGAGCAAGAGCAGCACCAGCCGAGCATCTGAAGTGCGGTCTGGAGCTAAGTGTGAGCCAGAGAGGAAACGGAGCTGTGTGCCACATAGCGCATGCAGAATGTCAGCAACAAAGCCAGTGATAGCCAAGGAGTTGAGGTCAAAAGTCCAAGCCAAATGACTAGGAAAAGAGAAACAAATTCTTTGGAGTTAATCAGTAGCAAATACGTATTGACATCATTTGATAGAGTGTGTTTCTCCTCATCCTTGTGAAGGGAACCCTGCTCATGGCCACCAGGGCACACGGTACGGCTAGACAGACAGAAGACTCGTGATCAGAGCTGCCTGCCTACCTTTCGCTGTCCTGGACTCCACAGTCTTGGCTGAAATTCTAAGACTGCCTCCAAGGTCAGTGGGAATGAATGCCATGGGGTGATGTCTGCCATGGGAACAGGAGGGGAAAGGAGGCTCATTGGCCATGGCCATGGTTTTATTCTTCCTGAGGTTTTGCTTCATTTAAAGATTTAAAAATTCCTTTAAGCTCACAAAGATAACAAAATGTTTTGAGAGTGAGCCTGTAATATGACATGAGAGCCATAGTTTTACATTTTACTCTATATGAATGTAAACAAAATTGGCTAAGGCAAATTAAGAACATTGAGGTGAGATTTACTAAGAAAGTCAGTACTCATCACTAAACAAATGGGCACCCTCTCTCAGTGTACCTCCTTTTTCTTCTCTCATCAAATTTTGATTCATTCACTTCTATTGCTCCTCTTTCATGTATACGTTTTTGATAGGATGAAAATTTTTCTAGTTTGAAGTCTGAACTGAAATTCCCACTTGACTGAAACATAGATACCATGAAACTCCCTGTATTCCAACATTAAATATCCCCTGGAAGAAAAAACTTGAGATTTTCCTTTCTAAACACTATTGAGTAGGTATAGAAGGGGGCTGTTTTAACCAATGGCCTTTAAAGAAACAGAACAAAGCTATTTCCTTCTTTTTTTAAAGGGACATAGCTCTGAATGTCTAATATTTGTATGCAGTCTAAAACCTCAGAGTTTGGGGTGATCATCTGATAGGAAGAAGAGTAAGCAAACATTGAATGGTCAGGTGGCAAGCATTGGGATGCTGCTTTCCTGTAGATATGTCTTTAAATCCTCAGAACAACCCAGAAGGGAGTCTTCACTTCTGTCTTTATATATGAGTTTAGGAAAGTTCTGGGAGATTTAATATTATGGACTCAACTGATTGAATTGACATTTGAACCTAGATCTAATTCTAAACCTCATGGTGCTGGTGGATTCTAGTCTCCTGGTGGTGGCCATTTTGAACCACTTGTTTCTTCCAGTTCTTTATGCTATAGCTTTGTGGCTTGAAACATTAACTGCATTCATAATTACATAAATAAACTGACTAATGCAAAATAACTGACTCATCAATTTGGAAAAGAGGTTGACATTCTCATTTCCCAGTAGTTATTATTGTTTAATATTGTATCTATAACTAAAGTGTGGGAGATATTCCAACAAAATTTTTGATTCAGAGGCAGATTATTCTGCAAAGTTTATGGATGCAATATAAAGCAAAAAAGTACAACATGAGATGACCTCATTGATCCCCCCATTTCCATTTGGCGATCATGAAATTTCCCAGATACGCCATGGACATTATAATTCTTGCCTAGGAACTGGGTTCATTCTTCTCTGTCATCTCCCCTCCCCCAAACATGTTCATTCTCCTTTATGTGGGGGTAGGCAGATCTCCTGACTCTGGGATTTCAGCTCCATAAAGAACTACATTTTAAAGCATGAATAGTTCTGATATATCTGATGGAAAGATCTCTGAGGTGTATGGAAGTACGGGGACAAAAAAATTATTGGCGTTTGTCAGCACTGATTGTAAGGAGAGGCTCAAAGCCCAGACCTGTTCACAGGAAACCTGGCTATGGCAAAGAGAAAACAGAGGCAGCAAACAGAGTCTCAAAACAGAGAAAATCAGAGGGTCTCAGGAAAGAGTCTTTAAAGAATACAAACTCTCGAATAACAACAAGATTACTTGGGGGCACAGGTGCTGTTTTTATCACTTAATTCTACTGAGATTATAGATTTGAGATGAAAGAGAAAGAGCTAAGAGATCAATGACTGCCTGTCCATATAGTTGTGATGAACTGGATTTGGATGTGGGGCCCATTGGCTTATGATGCTAGAATACTAGACTCTTGGCCATGGGTGGTTCACATTTCATATGCACAAAAGAAGTGTGTCTGCCTAGAGGCTAGACTGACAGAACCAGAAGGCTTTAAAGTCAGTATAGTGTGAGAGGGAGAAAAATAGTCAGGCAGACCTGGGAAAACAGTTACCATGGAAGGTGGCAGGTAGAAACAGGTTAAGTAAAATCAGAATGGGAAAGGGCATACTGAGTCACAAGTGGGATGGTGAGGAGCCTTCAATTTCAGTGCACAGACCATGGGGCATTCATGGTGGAGCTGGAGATGATGGTGTGGGTACCTCATCTTCTGTCACTGGGGCCCGAGGAAACTTCAGAACAAGAGTACAGCATAGCTGTGGGATGGAGCAAGGTGCCAGGATGTAGACAGACAGGAACCAGTTGTGAATTTGAAGTGGTTTGTAGTGACTGGGCTCAAGAAGTAGGCTGTGATCTTCTCTAGGTTGCCAAGTGTTGCTGAAACTGGCCAATGCATGTGTTTGGGAGGTGATGAGTGAAGGATGACTTTTTAGGCCTACAGCTGGGCCATAAATACATCATTGGGCTTGCTTTTATACATATCAATAAAAGTAGGTAGGACAGGACTCAAGAATAAGGTAAAGTTTCTTACTGAGTCATTTACTTATTCAACAAATATAAATTGAGTGCCTACTTCATTGGGGTGCTGAGGATACAACACGGAATGAGAGACAAGAGCCTTTCAAGGATGGAGTTTACTAACAAAGGGTGAGAGACAAAATATAAACAGTATAGCAATTAAATAAATAAGAATATTTCATATAGTGATATTTACTATTATAAAAGGTAAGAAGATTGAGATACTGACAGTGGGGATGTAGCGTGGTGAACAGCTAACTTTGGATGGGGAAAGTAGTGAGAGCAGGCACTCTGAAAATGTATCATGTGAATAAAATCCTGAAAGATGGATCCACAATGTGGAGAAATAGGGACAGAATGATCCAAGCAGAGGGAACCACATCTTCAAGGGCCCTGAGGAAGGACTCTACCCCTCAAACAGGAAATAAGTTAAAGTAGCTGGAGGATAGTAAGAAGCAAAATTGGGAAGAAGTCAGGTGGGAAAAGTACATACAGCCTGATCATGTAGTTTTTTATAGTAATAATGAGGAGTTTTTATTTCTTTTTAAATGCAATGAGAAACAAATGGGCCCCAATAAGACTATCAGTGGATTTCTCAGCAGAAAGTTTTCATGCCAGGGGTGCCTGGGTGACTCAGTTGGTTAAGCATCTGCCTTTAGCTCAGGTAGTGACCTCTGGGTCCTGGGATTGAGCCCTGCATTGGGCTCCCTGCTCAGCAGGGAGTCTACTTCTCTCTTTCTCTCTCCCTCTGCCCCTCCCCCCTGCTCATTCTCTCCCTCTCTCTCAAATAAATAAATAATTTTTTTTAAAAAGAAAGTTTTCAGGCCAGAAGAGAGTGGGATGATATATTCATAATACTGAAAGAAAAAATCCTTCCAATGAAGAATACTATACCTAGCAAGGCTGTTTTTAAAAAATGAAGAGAAGATAAAGACTTCCCCAAACTCACAAATGCTGAGGGAGTTCTGTACCACTAGACCTGCCTTAGAAAAAATGCTAAAGGGTGTTCTTCAAGCTGAAAGGATGCTAATTAACAGTACAAAAACATATGAATTTGTACAACTCACCAGTAAAGGTAAAAGGTTAAGCGACTGACTCTTGGTTTCAGTTCAGGTGGTGATCTCAGAGTTTTGAGATTGAGCCCCATGTCCAGCCCCACACTCAACAGTCTGCTTAAGTTTCTCTCTCCCTCTCCCTCTACCCCTCCCTACTCTGAAATAAATAAATAAATAAATAAATAAATAAATAAATAAATAAATCTTTATTTATTTTTTAAAAGATTTTATTTATTTATTTGAGATAGAGTGAGCAAGAGAGAGGGAGACAGAGAGAGCCCAAGTCGGGGAAAGGGCAGAGGGAGAAGCAGACTCCCTGCTGAGTAGGGAGCCCAATGTGGGGTTCAATCCCAGGACCCTGGGATCGTGACCTGAACTGAAGGCAGATGCTTAACTGACTGAGCCATCCAGGTCCCCCAATAAATAAATTTTTAAAAACAATAAAACCAAAAAAACAAAACAAAGCAAAACAAAAAAAACAAGATACAATAATATGCTGCTTACACTTTAGCTTTAAGGACACACAAGGGCTAAAAGTGAAGGAATGGAAAAAGATATTTTGAGCTAATGGTAACCAAAAGAAAACAGGGGTAGCTTACACACATCAAATTAGATTTTAAGAGACAACTAAGACTTGCTTTGTGGCCTAACATATAATGTATCCTAGAAAATGTTCTATGTGTGCTTGAGAAGAATGTGTGTTCTGCTGTTATTGGATGGAATGTTCTGTACATATGATAGGTATGTTTGATCTTTAGTGTTGTTCAAATCCAGTGATTCCTTATAGATTCTCTGTTTGGATGACCTATCCATTGTTGAGAATGAGGCATTAAAGTCACCAACTATTGTATTGTTGTTTATTTATCCTTTCAGTTCTATTAGTATTCGTTTCATATATTTAGGATATTTAGGTGCTCCAATGTTGGATGCATAAGTATTTACAATTGTTGTATCTTCTTGATGAATTGACCCTTTATCATTAGACAAATGAAGTTCATTGTATAACAGAGAATCAAGTCTCAACAAATTCAAGAATATGGATGGACTTATGGGAGTTGAACACAAACTAAAAATCACATATTATCTACATATCAAATGGCATCAACCACAAAGCACTAAAATATTAAATGGAATCACTTAGCCAGTTTACTTCAGCAACCTCTGCCATTAGCCGCTTTAGTGCTGACACAATGAGAGTGTGAATGGAATACAATGGTAGCATGATTGAATTCATGGACTCAACAGCATAGGCTTCCACTCACCAAGCCTGATCTAGATACTCCCACTGCCTAATGTCCAATATGCCATCAATAGCAACCAATGCTAAGTCCCTGACTTGCCACTTGATGGCAAGTTGATTACATTGGACCCCTTCCACCTAGAAATAACAATGGCACATACTGTGGATATGAAGTTTGTCTTTCCTAGGTCTTCAGCCTGCACTGATATCCAAATGCTTATAGAGTGAGTGTTTGATCCATTGACTTGGGATCTTGTATAACAACACATTGGACCAAGGAACTCACTTTATAGCGGTAGCTCTCAAAGTATGGTTCCCAGATCAGTACCATTATTACTTAGGGACTTATTAGAGATGAGACTGAGGTAGGGTCCAGAAATCTGTGTTTTAACAACCAGACCAAATGATTCTAATGACATAAATAAATGCTTGACAACCACTTCTCAATAGCAAAAAACAAACAAAAAACAAAAACAAAACCAAAAAAATAAAACAAAAACAAAGATGTGGCATTGGTATGACCACCATATCTCTCTACTGGTCTTATCATGTACTATGCTACCAAGAAGCTGCTAGCCTGATAGAGTGACAAAACAGTCTTTTGAAAGTATAGTGCCTGCATGGAGATAACTACCTTGTATAGGTGTCATTCTCTAGGGTATATGACATAACCTCAGTCTTTCTCAATCAGAATTCCATGAGAGATTTAAACCACACCAAAAATTACGTATTTTTTCAATTTTCCCAAGGATTGTCCATAGCTAATATTATTTTACACTCTTAGGAAGAAAGTTAACTCATTATCTATCATGGATATACTAGGGCAGTAGAGCTTAATTATCATGGAGAATCCTTATTAAGAATAGCTGCTCTACATCAATGACCATTATAATGTGTTGTGCCTCCAATTGGAAGAATAAGTGGGTCTAGGAAACAAGGGGGGAAATAGGATTGGTAATTCTTTTTTTCTAATTTAGTATGTATGTATGTATTTTTAAATTTAAATTTAATGAATTAACATATAATGTATTATTTGTTTCAGGGGTACAGGTCTGTAATTCATCAGTCTTATATAATACCCAGTGCTCATTACAACACATACCCTCCCAATGTCCATCACTGAGTTACCTCATCCCCGTACTCCCTTCCACTCTAGCAACCCTCGGTTTGTTTCCTAAGTTTAAGAGTCTCTTATTATTTGTCTCCATCTCTGGCTTTGTCTTGTTTCATTTTTTCCTCTCGTCCCCTATGATCCTCTGTCTTGTTTCTTAAATTCCACGTGAGATCATATGATAATTGCTTTCTCTGATTGACTTATTTCATTTACCCTCTAGTTCTATCCATGTTGTTGCAAATGGCAAGATTTCATTTTTTGATGGATGCAAAATATTCCATTGTACATATACAAGCAGTGGCAATTCTTATCATCATTCTCAGTGACCCATTTGGGAAATTTAGGCCTCTTTTTCCTATAACTCTGGGCTCTGTGTGTCTAGAAATCCTAGTTCCCAGAAGATGCAGTCCAGCCAAAGAAGAAGCAAACCAAGAAAGAACAAAACATATTATCTCGAAAAGAGTGGGTTCAACTTAGGAGAAGTGTGGAGAGAGGACTTAGGATAGTCACTACACCATCTAAATTGAAAGTAACCTGTACAGTTTGGAACAGCAGGATGAGGGCCTTAGGAGGCAGGTATCCAAATTCTATCGGGTAGATATTATGGATGGTTATGTGATGGAACATCCAGAAAAAACTAAGACTATGCATATGGAAATTATGAAAGTGAAAATTTTAAAAAAGAACAAAATATATATGGCTAAAGAGTAGTATATATAGACTTTTATATACAGTTGACCCTTGGACAGTACAGGGGGTAGGAGCACCAACACCCTGTGCAGTCAAAAATACGCATACGACTTTCGACTTTGCTAAAACTTAACTACTAATAGCTTACTGCTGACCAGACGCCTTCATGATTAACATAAATAGTTGGTTAACATATTTTTTGTATGTTATATGTATTTTAACTGTATTCTTACAATAAAGTAATATGTGTGTGTGTGTGTGTGTGTGTGTACATTTACACATATGTATGTGCTTCCTGTCCCTGTAACTCTGGTCCCCAAATATTGGTACAGTGAGTTAAATCTACCAATGGCATATATCTAACACATATATATGTATATACATATGATATATATGCACACATATATATATATATACATATATATATATAAAATAACAACTCAGGTAGAAATAAGTAATATGAAGGAAAAAAGAGAGTTGGTTATGGAGGGTGGCCTCCTAGCTAAGGTGTTTAGGAAAGGCCTGAACAAAAACATAAATGAAATGAAGGAGCAAATCATGAAGTTAAGAAGGTGGAGTGTAAGAGAACATTCAAGGCAGAAGCAACAACGAACACAAAGGAATGGAAGGAGCATTGGCACCGAGAAGGTCAGCAGGAAAGAGAAGGAGTTGTTGAGTATTCAGCGAGTGAGGAGGTATATGAAAACTATAGCTAGGAGAGTAGCAAACCAACTACTAGAGAAATGAAGGGGTAGTGCTGAGTAGTGCTGTGAGCCCATGTGAAGTTTGTGGTCATACATTTAAAGTGAGACTCTTCAATATAGTTCTGTGATTTTTTTCCAGCAATGTTAAGATGGAAGGAGGTAGGCCCAATATAGGATGAAATCAAAGCCAGCATTTAACCAAGTAAGTATGATGGGGGGGGGGGAGAAAAAAGAGCAAGATATTTGAGATGCATGTGAGTTTTTCTAATGATGGAATTTAAGCTGACTAAGCAGGGAAGTAGGGACAGGAGGGAAGATAATGAATAATGAAAAATTTCTAGGTTCAATAGATTGAAAAAGATCTAGCCCGGTAAGAGGGGATGCAGTTTGCTGCATGTCAAGAAGCTGTATCCCTGTGTAGAAATGTAGAGATATGAGGATGAGAACACCAGATAGGCATATGGATGGCTTTAAGGAGAACACGCTTGGGGCCAGCTGGCAGAAAGGATACTTTCCTGACCCAGATCTCAACACAGCTTCGAAGCCTACTCCAACTCGGAGGGCATCTGCAGGGAGTCCCATTTGGCTAAAAGTGGAGCATCAGACAAATTCTTGTCTCCCTTTGCTGACAGAATTATCAATCACTAATGAAGGTAGAGACCGGGCAGCTTCTAGTTTAATAAGGAAGAACGTCTTGGTGAAAGTGAAATTGATGGGAATCTTGAAGGAAAATGGTCTGATTCCCTTTTCCTGGTTCATGAGATCCCCAAATCCACTATTGGTAAATGTTGTGGAATAGTGAAAAAAAAATCAAGTAATATCAGCAATAGGTAAAGGTTCTGACTTCAAGAAAGAAGGTAACTTCCTTCTCTGCAAAATAGCCTAAGGACTGCTGGAGAAAAGGATAATCAGATGGAAGAATAAATAGTTGCCAACCTTACCCAATGGATGAAGATTAGTCAATCAGATGTTTCTGGTGGCAGTTGACGGGAAGCAGGAGTGAAGGGTTAACAGAAAGAACCTATCCATCCCAATCACAAATGACACCAAATGTTGGTGTGGCAAGCGAAATCTACCAATGACAATAATTAGTAAAAAAAAAAAAGAAAGCAAGCTATTTTTGTATTATGTATCTATATGGATTAGCATTTATACACTTTACTTCTGTTCTTTAAAACAACTCTGTAAGTTTAATTTCTGTACTTACCTTACAGTTGAGGAAACTGAGGTTAGACAAAGTATTTGACTTCCCTGAAGTGTCTTAGGATACGACAGAGCCGAGATTCAAACCAGGTCAGTATCTCTCTGAAGATCATTCTACAGTGTCATTTGTATCTGAAAAACAACTCTTGATGTGAAGTGTATGTAGTAAAACTTTGTACTGAAGAAGACAGCAGTTTTGTCTGGCAGTAAACCCATTTAGACTTCATGGTTTGGCCATCACAGAAACTAACATTATCTTAGATTGCATTGACGTAGGGTCAAAATCTTGAGTGACCACCATGTGTCCCAGCCACATCGACAATACTATGTCCAATTGTGAGCACCATGCTTGTTAAGAAATATAAACAAACCAGGTATTTGTAAAGAAATGACCGATTTAACAGAAACTCAAAATCAAGTCAAAGTCTCATAGAAGGAATTAGGCATTTGGAGAAAGGAATACCTAGAGGGAATATGATATCTTTCTTAAAATATTTGACAGGCCTTTCGTGAAAGAGAGGATAGGTTGATTCTGTATGAAAACCGCATGATGGAACAAGAACTAATGGATAAAGACCAGAGATCTAAGTAAAGTAGGGACTACCTGAAAAGTTAATTAATTAATGAAAAATATTAAGTTTCTCCTCCTGGTATATTTTGTAACTGCTGGAATATTATGGAGACACTTCAAGCCTCAGATGGGTGATTGTGTTACATGACTTTTATATTCTCTTCCAACTCTAAGATTCTATGATTCCATGACTTTTCATTTTTAAAAGACTAAGTTTCTTTATACACACTCTATATTTTTATAATGCATAAATTCTATTATGTCATACCTGATTTATTTAATAAATAAAGTCTGATGCTTTTCCTTTTTTAAAAAAGTGGATTTCCTCTCTTAGTCTCCCCAGTCCACTGATTTTACCAGCTCCACACCCTCATGGGTTCAAATCCCAGCTTTGCCACTTACTAATTACATTCTTGGACAAGTTACTTAACTTTTCTATAATAATACCTAGTTCACAGGATTATTATGAGGATCAGTAAGTTAATACATGTGAAGCACTTAGAACTGTACCTAGCATTCAGTAAGCAGTAGATAAATCTGAGCCATTATTATTCCCTATGTAAATCCTTCCATGTCACCTGGCAGAGCACTAATCAGCTATAATGGCTACATAATATTCTATAATTTATCCAGTCTCTCTTTCTTTGATGAGTATTCTTTTTTCTGGCTTTCCCACTCATACAAATAGCATTGCAATACACACACGTACTTAGGTTTTTTGTATTGCTGTTTTTATGTCTATGACAGTAAAACAGGGGTGGATTGAGGTGGATTACTGGATTGAAGGCTAAATGTATTTTTAATTTTAAGGGATGTTGTCATTTAGCTCTTACCAATAAGGCTGTAAATCTTCATATTTCTTGCAGTAATGTACAAAAGTACATTTTCCTTTACAGTTCCACCAACAATAGGTAGTATAGTTCTTTCTAACTTCTGCCAGAGTAACAGGTATTAGTAAAGTGATATTTCATTATTTCTTTAGTTTGTACTCCCATAATTTTAAGGAATTTGAGGGTTTTTCATGTTGGTTGCCATTTACTTGTTTTTCTATTGAGTGGTTTATATTTTTCTTGTCAACTTCTAAGCACTCTTTGCATAGCATATATATTAACTCCTTACATGGCTTCCCTTAAAGCATACTTTGTTCAAACCATGAGCATGACCATGTTTGGCTCACTTCTGCACTGTCATTTCTATCTGAATCTTTCCCTCTTTTCTTATTTCCTGAGTACCTGGGATGGAGATTGACCCATGAGGAAGTAACACCCAAAAAAACATGGGGTTCCACTGCAGACAGGCATGTTACCTCATAGTTCATGAGAGAAGAAACAAAGACTAGATGGTGGGGTGAGCACAATGAGAGACTAATCTGCAGAAGCCAAAGACACAGGGTCCAAGTCAGGATCCCAGAGACATGAGTGTGGAGCCAGCGGGATGAGATCAAAATGGAGGCAGGTCAGGGGGAAATGGCAGTGGTATGGGCCATTTGCTTAAAATACCCAATAATTTTTGAAACTTGTTGTTATAGACCAGCAAGAGTATAATGTGTGCTGGATGGACCTGACTTCAAATACTCAGGCAGGAACAGATAATTTGCTTGTTCAAAACTCTTTATTGAAGCTTTAGTGCCTAAATAGCAGAGTCCCAGGTACTTGAACTTGTTCTTCAAGGTCTTCTAAAATATGATCTGACCTTTCCTTCCTCACTTTGCACTCCCTATTCCTTTATTGTTCCTCAAATTCCTTTCATCTTCTGGTTTTTGCCTGGAATGCCTTTCTCCTGCGTCTCCTTCTGTACAAATTCTATTCATTTTTAAAACCTCTGTTTCTCTGAATGCTGTCCTGACCACTCTAGCCTGATGTGAACTCTCCCCATTCTGGACTCTCACAGTCATTATTATCTGCCCACGCATTTGGCAATTGGTCATTGTCTCCTTGAGATTCTTTTGGAAACAAATCCCTCACCAAGCCAACTTAAGCAATAAAGAAATTTATTATCTCATGTAGCAGGAAGCTCTGAGTTAGGACAGGCTCCAAGCTTGATTCAGGGAATAAATACATCGTTGGAGCCCCAAGTTTTATCCACTCTGCCATCCCATCTCTGGTTTCTTCATGATCATAAGATGGCTTTTAAAAGCAGTTAGGACCACACTCTTCCTTGTTGACATCTAGCAGCAGGGAGTAGGAAACCTTTCCCTGAACAGTGGCTGTTTCTCTTAGTTGGCTTGAGCCAGCATTGGTCACATGCCTACCTCTGAACATATAACAGTAGCACAGGGAATGTCACATGTTAATGGTCCTTACTAATGAGGACTATCACCTGGTCTTGGGAAAGAGTCATCTTCTCCTCTATCCCTTAGGAGGAATGGATACTTGGACAAAGTTGGGCTTCTGGTAGGAATCAAGAAGAGGAGAGCCAGATGCTGCCTAGTTATAAGTTGCCCTATGATAAGTGTTTATTATCTTGAACTGCTATTTGTACCTTTTATTGTCACCTTTTCATATGTCTTATATCTTTTCTCCAAGGTATATTGCAAAAACTTTGAAAGAAAACCTTTATCTTACATTTTGTAACCCCTAAATGTGTCAGTAAATATTTATTATAGATGTAGATGTCAGTAAATATTTATTATAGATGCAGGTGTGTCTGTAAATATTTATTGATTACATTTGACTTCTCTGAGATTCACCTACATTCTCTATCTTACTAGTACTATAGTGGATGCAACTGAAATTTCCAAGCTTCTGATGATAAACTTAAAAGTATAAGGTTTTGGGGACCCTAAACCCAGAAAGGAATTATCTTGTACTCCTTCCCTACCTCTGCCACCAGAACTACGTGGATATTAGCATCAAACTAATCAAGAGAGTGAGACCAAGGAGACTGAAAATTTTGTAATGCAATAGGTCTTTTTAACTTTGATACTTGCATTTGACTACACTTCACTGCTGAGAACTACATTTGCCATAGCTACAAAGCATGCATTTTATTATATTCCTCTCAGGAAAGACAGTGATCACAAAAATTGATGTTTAAAATGTTTCATTAATTAATTAATTAATTCATTCATTCATTTAACAAACATGTTTTTGAGTACTTATTACCAATCTCTGTACAGGTACAGAAAAAATAAAGTTGAATAAGAAATTATTCCTACCCTGAAGTTATTCATTAGTAGATATGCTATCACTTTTTCAAATTTGATAGTAGTCATTTCTGCATGGTCACTGAGTTTAGACCTCAAATCACCACCTGGAGTGGATGCTCTAGGACTAAGTGTTTTGTTATGGACACTTTGCTGATGTTTATGGTAAGAAGAAGTACAGTTTTACCCGCTATTCAATGTCTAGCCGAAGGTGATTTACTTAGCTCAGCTTCTACATCACTAACATGGGAATTAATACTACTGGCCTACTTCTAGTACAAACTATAAAATCCATTACCCATCTGTGAGGCATAATTCTGACAGCCTAAGCTGGAGAATATCATTAGCTAAAGTATAGTAAGATTGGGTGAGGTGGTTGTTAAGAGGTTTCTGAATGAGTCAGGTCTCTGGTGCTAAATTTATTAATGAGTCATTTTCCTTGCCTAGCAGACACTGTGGCAGAAAGTGAAAGAAGAAGCCATTCAATGTCTGTTTCTTAAGAATGTATTCTAACCTTCTGTCCACCAAAGTAGATTTCAACATATTTTAGCATTTTAGACAATACTTGTCACCAAAACAGTCTCCTGGTTCCTCTCGATTTGGAAAAAGCAAGTGAAGTATTTTCTCCAGGAAAGGGGAAATTGGCTTTCACTTCTTCCCAGGGGTTTCAGATGATCAATTTCTAGTGGCCAGATATGGCGTCTATCACCCTGCTCTGTGCAACTGCTGAAATTCAAATCTGATTATTCCAGCCTTTACTAAAAGCTTATTAATGACAACAATGATGACAACTTACTGACCTTGTGTCCACTTGCCTTATATGGCTTTATTGCCCTTCATTTCCAGGCCATACCAGCTTCCCACCCACATAGCTATATCTTGGCTCTCTTTGCACATTTCCCAACCAAGATCTCAAATTTGTCCTTTCATCTTTTTATTGCAACTTCTCCATCTATTGTCTCTTAAATTCACTCATAAGAATTAAAGGTCCTCTTCTACCCTTATACTAGCTTTAACTACTTATCATTCTTCCTACCACACAAGCACATGGGAGCCCTTCTAAGTTCTCTTGAGGCTTCATTCAACTTGGGCTCCATGGTCAGCTATTATAGTATTGCCCCCATCTTTCTAGGCACCTCTATCCATTTAGCATTTTGTGCTTATCATGCCAACCCCAAGCCCTGATCTGCACAATGTTCCTTGGACCTGCTCTTGATAATCTGAGACTGTGGAATTAAGACTCAAAATCTTATGTGACTCCGTCTTCTTCAATTGTGCATTTTCAACTGATTTACAAAAATCAATTAAATTGAAAAGAGAAAATCAATAGAAGAAACCAATGGAACCAAAAGCTGGTTCTTAGAAAAGATCAATAAAATCTATACTACTTCTAGACAGGCTAACTAGGAAAAAAGAGGGAGGACAGAAATTACTAATTTCACAAGTGAAAAAAGGGACACCGCCACAGATCCTATGGACATTAAAAGGTTAATAAAGGAATGATATGAACAACTCTATGGCCACAAATTTGATAACCTAAATGAAATGGACCAATTCCTTAAAAGGCACAACCTGCCAAAATACACACAAGCAGAAATGGAAAATCCAAATAGGACTATCTCTATCAAAGAAATCAAAAAACCTTTCAAAACAGAAAGTGCCAGGTCCAGATGAATTCACTGATAAATTACCAAAAATTTAAGAAGATAAAAGCAGAGGGAATATTTCCCAACTCATTCTATGTGGTAAGCATCACTCTACTACAAAAGCAGAGGAAACATTATTAAGAAAAGAAAACTACAAACCAGTATCTCTCATAAACACAAATGCAAAATATTAGCATATTAAATCCAACAATGTATAAAAAGAAAAGAATTATACACCATGAGAAAATAGGATTTATCCAGATATACAAATCAGGTTCAACATTTGAAAATCAATTAATTTGATACTTTATAACAACAGGCTGAAAAAGAAAATTCACATGATCATATCAATAGACAGAAAAAGCATTTGACAAAACCCAACACTTATTCATAATAAAACTCTTAGTAAACTAGGAATAGAGGGACTTCCTCAATTTGATAAAGAAAATATCTTCAAGAAACCTACAGCTAACATACTACTTAATGGTAAGAAACTTGAAGTTCCCCTTAAGATCAGAAGCAAAACAAAAACGTCCACTCTCACTACT
Organism: Ailurus styani; assembly: GCA_002007465.1. Classification (NCBI taxonomy): domain Eukaryota; kingdom Metazoa; phylum Chordata; class Mammalia; order Carnivora; family Ailuridae; genus Ailurus; species Ailurus styani. The sequence continues at coordinate 4,405,435 of LNAC01000210.1, forward strand.
TCTTTTCAACATTGTCCTGGAAGTCCTAGCTAATGAAATAAGAGAAGAAAAGGAAACAAAACGTATGCATATTGGGAAAGAAGAAATAAAACTGTCTTTGTTCAGAGGTTACATTATTGTCTACATAGAAAATCCAAAAAAATTGGAAGAAGAGAAGGAAGGAAGGGAAAGAAAAAAAGAAAGAAAGACAGAAAAGGAAGAAAGAGAAAAGAAAGAGAAAGAAAAGAAAAAAGAAAAGAACCTCCTAGAACTAAGAAACAATTACAGCAAGGTTAGTTGCTTTAATATAGAAAGGTTGATTGCTTTCTTATATACTTGCAATAAACAAATGGAACTTGAAATCAAAACACAATATCGTTGTGCATATATATCACATCTTCTTTATCCATTTATCAGTAGATGGACTTTTGGGCTCTTTTCATAATTTGGCCATTGTTGATAATGCTGCCATAAACATTGGAGTGCATATATCCCTTCCAGTCAGTATTTGTGTATCCTTTGGGTAAATACCTAGTAGTATAATTGCTGAATTGTAGCGTAATTCTATTTTTAACTTTTTGAGGAACCTTCATATTGTTTTCCAGAGTGGCTGTGCCATCTTGCATTCCCACCAGCAGTGCCAGAGGATTTCCCTTTCTCTGCCTCTTCACCATTATCTGTTATTTCCTGTATTGTTAATTTCAGTCATTCTGACAGATGTGAGGTGATATCTCATTGTAGTTTTGTTTGTTTTTCTCTGATGATGAGTGAAGTTGAGCATCTTTTCATAAGTCTGTTGGCATCTCTATGTCTTCTTTGGAGAAATGTCTATTCATATACAATAGAATATTAGTCATTAAAAAGAATGAAATCTTGCCATTTGCAATGACATGGATGTAGCTAGAAAGTAGTATGCTAAGTGAAATAAGCCAGATAGAGAAAGACAAATACCATATGATTCATACGTGGAATTAAAGAAACAAAATAGATGAACATAGGAGGCAGAAAAAAAGAGAAGTAAACCAGAAAACAGACTCTTAACTATAGAGAGCTAATATTACAATGTATGTTAACTAACTGGAACTTAAATGAAAACTTGAAGAAAAAAAAGCCAATACCATTTATATTAGCACCCCCCCAAAATTAAGTACTTTGGCATTAATCTAACAAAATATGTACAAATTTATATGAGCAAAACTGTAAACTCTGATGAAAGATATCAAAGAAGAGCCAAAAAATGAAGAGATATTTCATGTTCATGGATAGGAAGACTTTCATATTGTTAAAATGTCAGTTCATCCCAACTTGGTCAATAGAAAATGCAATACCAATCAAAATCCCAGCAAGTTATTCTATGGATATTGATAAATTTACTCTAAAGTGTATATGGAGAGGCAAAAACCCAGGATAGCCAACAGAATATTGAGGAGCAAAGTTTGAGGAATGATACTACTTAACTTCAAGGCTTACTATAAAACTACAGTAATCAAGACAGTGCAGTAATTGCAAAAGAATAGACAAGTAGATCAATGGAACAGAATAAGTAGCCTAGAAAACAGATCCACATGCGTATGGTCAACTGATCTTTGACAAAGGAGCAAAGAAAATGAAATGGAGAAATGATGGTCTTTTCACCAAATGGTGCTGGAACAACTGGACATTCACATGCAGAAATGAATCTAGAGAAAGTCCTTAGAACTCTCAAAAAAAAACTAACTCAAAATGGATCACAGACTTAAATGTAAATCACCAGCTGTAAAACTCCTAGAATATAATATACTAGAAAATCTAGCTAATTTGGAGTTGGATTTTTTCTTAGATATAACACCAAAGGCATAATCAATGAAAGAAAAAAATGATACACTGTAATTTATTAAAATGTTTTAAAATATGCTCTGCAAAAGGCATTGTAAAAAGAATGAAAACACAGACCATAAACCAGGAGAAAGTGTTGTAAAGAACCTATTTGAAAAAGAGAAGTTATTCAAAATATATGAAGAATGGTTAAAATTCAACAATAAGTAAACAAACAACTAGATTAAAAAATGGGACAAAGATGTGAACAGACACTTCACCAAAGAAGATATATAGTTGACAAATAAGCATATGGAAATATTCTCCACAACCCATGTCATCAGGAAATTACAAATTAAAACAATGAGATACCACTACACATCTATTTGAATGACTAAAATCCCAAACATTGACACCACCAAATGTTGATAAGGATGTGGAGCCACAAGAACTCTCATTCATTGCTGGTGGGACTGTTAAATGGTACAGCCACTTTGGAAGACAGTTTGGCTATTCCTTACAAAATGAAACATAGTCTTAATTCAAGAGAGAGTGAGTGAGAGAGAGAGAGAGACAGAGAGAGAGAAGGAGAAGGGAGAGGGAGAAGAAGACTCCCCACTGAGCAAGGAGCCCAATGCGGAACTTGATCCCATTGGATCATGACCATTGGATCCCCTGGGATCATGACCTGAGCTGAAGGCAGATGCTTAACCAACTAAGCCACCCAGGCACCCCAAAACTAAACATATTCATAATATATACAGTCCAGAAATTGTACTTCTTGTTATCTACCCAAGAAGCTAAAGTCTTATATCTATAGAAAAACCTGCACATAGACGTCTGTAACAATTTTGTTCATAATTGCCCAAACTTGGAAGCAACCAAGATGTCCTTCAGTAGATGGATGGATAGACTGTGGTACACCCAGACAATGGAATATTATTCAGTACTAAGAAGAAACGAGGTATCAAGCCACAAAAAGACATTGTGGAAACTTAAATGTGTATCACTAAGTGAAGGAAGCCAATCTGAAAGTCTACTTGCTTTTCAGGGGCATATTGACCCCATACTTGCTGTATGATTCCAAGTATATGACATTTTGAAAATGGCATGTGGTGATTGATTTTATGTGTCAACTTGACCGGGCACAGGACGCCCATAGTAAACATTATTTCTGGGTGCATCTGTGAAGATGCTTTTGATTTGGCAGACTCAGTAGAGGAGATTGTGTATAAGTGTTATCCAATCCAGTGAGGGCATGAATAGAACGAAAGTTAGAGGAAGTAAGAATTCCCCTGTTTTTGCTTCTGCCTATTGAACTGGGATGCCTCATCTCATATTCTCTGGCCCTTGAACTGGGATGTATACTATCAGTTGTCCTAGTTCTCAGGCCTTTGGACTCAGACTGGATTACACCACAAGCTTTCTTGGGTCTCCAGCTTGCAGTTGTGGGACTTCTCAGCCTCCATAATCATGTGAGTGAATTCCTCATAATAAATCATTATCTATTTCTATATCTATATCTATATTCTACTGGTTCCATTTCTATGGAGAAACCTGACTCCTACAGGCAAAACTATGGAAAGAGTAAAATGATTAGTGGTTGCCAAGGGTAGGGATGGAGAAGAGATGACTATGCAGAGCACCGAAGTTTTTTAAGGCAGTGAAACTACTCTGGATGTTGCTATAATGGTGGGTCCATTGCTTGTAACAAATGTACCACTCTGGTGGGGGATGTTGATAATGGGGGTGGCTATGTATGTGGGGGATAAGAGGTAGATGGAAACTCTCTGTGCCTCCTCTCAGTTTTGCCATGAATCTAAAACCGCCTTAATGAATAAAAATTATGAAAAATATTTATATTTAAGGATGTTCACCACAGTGTTATTTTTAATAATGCAAAACTGGAAACTACCTAAATACCAAGCAATAAAGGATTGGTGCATTGAAACAGAGGAGGGCTTTGGTGTGATGAATATATCAGCATTGACAATTAAGCTCCTGTTTCCGGCCCTAACCTGCCCTCCAGGTCTTTGTAAAGTTTTCCTGACCCAAGGATTTCTCTGAGTCCCCAAAGATCTTTCACAGGAGCTGGAGTCAGTCTATTGGGTACAGTTGCATGTGTGTTTTTGCCCTATTCTTTTTCTTGTTGGGGGGGTCTAAGAGGATCCTTAGGATCCTCTATTCTCAACACCTTTTGAAGGAACCTCACTCATACCATTGCCGGAAGGATCTGTCATGCATCACCAGGGTCCATGCTCAGAGCACAGCTCCAAGGTCCTCCAAGGTTCCAAATCTGCTGACCTCCAGAGTGTTGGAGCACTGTTGAGTAGAAGTGGTTGGAATCCCTGTTTTCTTCAGGGCTCAAAAGTACTCTCAAAGCTCCTACAGGAACCAAATGCCATGCTATCCTTCCACTGTCTTCATCCCTGCCAACTTGTTGGCTGTCTCAAGGACTCCTCACCAAATGCCATCGGCATCCATTACGGAAAAAACAAAGGGAAAAATAATGAAACAAGATGGGATCAGGAAGGAGACAAACCATTAGAGACTCTTAATCTCACGAAACAAACTGAGGGTTACTGGGGAGTGGGAAGGTAGGGATAGGGTGGATGGGTTATGGACATTGGGGAGGGTTTGTGCTATGGTGAGTGCTGTGAAAGGTGTAAACCTGATGATTCACAGACTTGTACCCCTGGGACAAATAATAATAATTAAAAAATAAATAAATAAAAACAGAAAAAAAATGCCTTCCTGAAGCTCAACCTCATGCAAATAGGTACTGAAAGGAGTTCCTAGTCCCTGGTTCTAGAAACAACCCCCTGCATCCCAGTTCGACATCAGCTGGGGTTTGTGTTTGTGTATTTGTACATGCAGCTAAATAAACTTGACAGTTATGCTACAGCTTCAGTGTGTTTATTTTGTTTTATTTTAATACATTATATACACAATAATACATCAGGCTCATCTGTTAATGCAAAGGTTGTAACTGATCTACCTTCCTAGGAAAAGAGCCTGGAGTTACCTGTGGGGCTGGGTCAGTGCTCTACCACTTTCTCTTACCCTCTGGTCAAGTGGGACTGGCACCTACGGGGGCATCTAGGCTTCAACTCCTACTAGGTAAGTCTCAGGGTCAGAACAAAGCACAGTGTCCAAGGAGGACCTTGAATTCATAGGCACCCTTCTGGGGAGGAATCCAGGGATAGTTACTCACTAGAAGCACAGACCGAACACGGACCATCTCCAGCCATTCCCCATGTTGGCCCAACCACCTGCAGAGACTTAATTACTAGGTTGGCTGACTCTGGGTCACTTGAATTTAAATTCAGTTTGTTGAAAAATCAATGATGTAGACAAGAAGCCTTCATCTGTGTCACCACGGTTTTGTTTGTTTGTTTGTTGCTAATGTTGGTGAGGGTGTACCTTACCAAATAGCTTGGACCTTACGTATGAGTCATAATGAATCAGGATTTTTGTTTTGATCCTGTTCAGCAGTTACATCTCTGAGTCTGAGAGTCTCAGATGGACACTTGGATACACCCATTACACGGGTACATTGCAAATTGTGTTGTGAAGGGAAACTCCACAAATCGTTACCTGATTAATTCCACCAAAGTAAAAAGATGGCAAGATTATATAGCATTTAGTGTCACCAATTAGCAAAGTCATGGGGCTGAGCCAGTCATTCCAAAACTTAATATCCACAAACTCAAGTGTAAGGGGCCTCTTTTAATTATTTGGGAATAATGGGCCTCAGGGAAGTGAATGCTTTCAGCCTTGTGATCTGAGCAAGGTTCAGGAGCTGGAGCGGTTTTGGCTGAGTCACCAGCTGGCTGCATGACCCGCACACATCACCTGACCTCCACATGCTTCAGCTGGCCCAGCTGTAGAGATGAGTAAATGTGCCCCGGAAGGCCCTGAGGGGTAGAGAAAGCCTCTACACACAGCTGCCCCAGGGTAGCATCCGGGGGCCCAGGTCGGCTCTATCAGAGGCAAGGGTACCCTAAGAGAGACGCCCAGAATTGCCTCACCTAAAAGCCACCTCTGGAAAAGAGACCCTTTTACGCTCTGTGAGTAGGAGTAAAGTTGGCAAAAACTTTTTGAAGGCTGAAAAATATTCATACCTTGTGACTGGATGATCTCACTCGAGTGAATTTCTTCTCAGAAAATAATCAAAGATACACACCAATATTTATGATCAACAATGCGCATCACACTGTTATCTTTCATGATGAAAAACTGGGCATTATCTAAGTGTTGAATGGTAAAGTGTTTTTAAATAAAATATGGTACATTCGTATGTTGGAATGCTAGACAACCATTGAAAAGAGATCAGTGTGGCAGAATAATTAATGACCTGGAAAAATGTCCACAGTAGACTGGCAAGTAGAAAAGAATTATCAAACAAGATTGTGAGAATGATCTGACTTATTTAAAACTACATATACTCCCACACATACAGACAAAAGACTAGAAAGACACATACTAAATTGTTAACAGTGTTTCATCTCTGAGTCCTAAATTCATGAGTCCCTTTTTGATTCATGATTTTTCCCGTATGCTCCAAAATGTTCATAATGACCGTGTGTTCATTTTGCCATAAATATCAATTCCCTGGGTTTCTGTTCACTTGGATTGTGGTGTATGGGGCCAACCTATATGAATACTTATGGAGCAGATGAATACAGTGACAGGACTGTGAACCACGGCTTGAGCAATTCCAACCCCGGAGGCTCGTTGGCCTGGGAACAGAGTGGGATTTTTGTTTGAGGAGACTGCGCCTGGAAGAATGATGCCTCTGTGGGTGGTTTCTCAGATCCTCAGTGCATGTGGCTTCCAGCCCTGACTGCCCGAAAATTCTGGCTTCCTGGTTAAGACTGAAGAGTGAGTTTGCCGAAGCAGCTAATTCCCCTACATAAGCCCGTGGTTTACTCTGTATCTATTTAATATACATTAAGCAACAGGTGATCCTGTTCACCGGGAAGTCTGTTCCAAAGGAAACATTTCTTTCAAAGCTAAACAAACGGGGCGCCTGGGCGGCTCAGTGGGTTAAGCGTCCAACTCTTGATTTCGGCTCAGGTTATGACCTCAGTCATGAATCGAGCCCCATGTCATGCTCCATTCTCGGTGTGGAGTCTGCTTAACGACTCTCTCTTTCCTTCTCCCTCTGCCCTTCCCCACCCTTTTTCTCTCTCTCAAAACAAAACAAAACAAAACAACAAAATAAAAAAACAAAAAAACAAAATACCCACCAAAAAACAAACAAAAAAATCCCGAAGTTAAGCAAACCACCTTGGTAAAGGCCCTAACACCTGGGAATCACGCAGTTAACTTTTTCAAACATTCAATCTACCTGAATTTCCTGAGTCACATTACCATGGTTGGCTGGATAGTGTTCTGACTGTGATGCACCCTGCATGGGAACAAAAATTTTCAAATGGCACATCTTCCTTTGAGAAGAAAGTTGTCTCCTCCATAATGCATACTGGAAAGAGAACAGGCAATTTATGAGACAGAGCTCATCACCAATACAGCTTCTAAGATGATATTTTCTGAAGCCACTCAGTCATTCTTACTCCTTCTTACCAAAGCCAAGAGGCTGGAGCAGCAGATAATCTCGACATTCCTGATATCTGGCTTTGGGATGGTGTATGTCATTGCCTTGCCTGGGTCACAGTAAGCATATGCCTTCCCTGAGCAGATCTGTTGAAGATGGCCTAGAGGCACAGCAGCAAGCAGGAAAGGCAATCTAAAGTATATTTTAACATTGTTATAGACATATTGCAGTGTGAAATTGGGGTAATATTATCTCCATTGCATGTAAAAGAAATAAAAAACTCTCAGATTACTGATAAATTTTATTTAGCATCTACTTTGTTTCAGGCACTGGGGGAAAGGCAGTGAATATAACAGATATTGTCCTTACCCTCAAAAAATTTACATTCTAATGAGAGGGAACAAACAGATCTATAATGTATCAGGTAATAACTCATATGAAGAAAAATAAGGCAGGATAAGGGGGTAGAGAATAAGGGATGTGTAATTTTATAGGGAGTCCCTAGGGGAGATTTCTCTTATAAGCTGAGGAGAGACACAGAGGCAGTGGGGAAGTGAGCCATGTGAATTCTTGCAGGATAAATGCCTGAAGCGGAGAAGAGAGCAAGTGCAAGGCCTTGAGCTGAGGCCCCTCATGATGTGTTAGAGGGTCGGTGAAGAAAACAGTATAGCTGAAGGCCCCGGTGAGGATTTTGGCTGTTGCTGTGAATAAGAAGCCACTGGAGGATTCTCAGTTGAGTGACATGGTATGACTCACCTGTGTGTTTGGGGGTGGGAATGGGCTTGGATAGGAACAGGGTAGCCAATGAGGTCACTACTGTCACTGTCAAGGTGATCATGGTTTGGACCTGGGTTGAAACAATGTAGGTGTAAGAAGTGGAGCAATTTCAAAAGAAGACGTGAACAGATTGGCTGATATATTGCACATGGGAGGTGAGGGGAGAAGATAACAAAAGGAATTGGCCTAAGCAACTAGAAAAATGAACCTATTTTCTGAGAAAAGAACTGGGTGAGAGGAATTCACAGTTCAGTTTTGGATATGTCATCAGTTCTCATAATTCACGGTAGTTATGTTCCATAATGTCATCATGAACACTGAATCAATTAATACTGAATTGCTCCTAAGGGAAATACTGGGTTAGCTTCCTTTTTTTTTTTGGTAAAGATTTTATTTTTTTATTTGTCAGAGAGAGAGAGAGAAAGAGAGCAGGAACAGGGGGGAGAGGTAAAGGGAGAAGCAAGCTCCCTGCTGAGCAGGCAGCCTGATATGGGACTCGATTCCAGGACCCTGGGATCACAACCAGAGCTGAAGGCAGACGCTTAACCGACTGAGGCCCCGTGTGTCCCCGGGGTTAGCTTCCTGTGAGCCCGTGGTGGCAAATGTTTTTGTCAAGTGATCAATACGTGATCTGCTTTAAGTGTGCTTTATTTTTTTAAAGGATTTTATTTATTTATTTTTAGAGACAGAGCAAGTGTGTGGAGAGGGATGGCGGGGGAGGGAAGGAGGCAGAGGGAGAGGGAGAAAGAATCTGAAGCAGTCTCCACACTGAGCACGGAGCTCCATGTGGGGCTCTATCTCACAACCACGAGATCATGACTTGAGCTGAAACCAAGAGTCAGATGCTTAACTGACTGAGTCACCCAGGCACCCCCTACTTTATGTGTGTTTTAAGGACACCTTATTTAATATATATTGCTCACTCCTTGCCCTTGAACTCATGGCCAACAGCATCACAATTCATGCCCCAGTGAAGCTTATCTACACACATATTTTCTCCATAAGGCGCATTACAGCCTTCTTGCCCTGAGAAACACTAGACAGCACTTTGAGACAATGCTTTGGAACCATTTTAAACAGCAAAAACACCAACAAAAAGCACAAAAATGCAAAGAACGTAGCATTAAATAGATCACAAAAGGGTGCTCATTTATATTATGAGAGCTGAAACAAGAAAGGCGGGAGTTGCCATGTTCGACCTCAGCTGGAATGTGCATGTTGAGTGTCTCACATTTTTCACAGCTCTGCACATGTCTGCAAATGACTGTGAAAGCAGCAGGGATGTCAGTTTTGGGGTCACAAATCAATGTTCACAAAGAGGCCAATCTGCAAATATGGAATCCGGCAATAATGAGGGTTGCCGATATTAAGAGAGGCCTGCTATCCATCAAAGTGGAAATATGAAAAATGAGTCGGAGTTCAGGGGACTCCAGGGGAAACGTTGGGGCTGGAGGTGTTGGTTTGGGACTGTATCTCGATCTGCAGCTGTGGCTAGCATGAGACTGAATGAAATCACCTGGGGAGTGTGGAAAAAGGAGAGAAGAGCAAGAGGCTGACCATCAGGGCCCTCCAGTGAAGAGGGCCTGCCAAGGGAGCCGAAGAATGAGTGGCCTGTGCAGGAAGGACAGAACCAAGAAAGAGCTGTTTCAGAATGAGGGAGTCGAGAATGGGTCTAATGCTGCTGAAAAGTTGTGTCTCATGAGAGGACCTTCAGAACTGACCTTTAGATTAGACAAGAAGGAGGTCACTGGTGATTTTGATGAATAGTTGGCCTGGAATAATGGAGACAAATGTCTGTCTGGGGTGGATCAAAGAGCAAAGGCACAAGTTTTTCCAGGAGTTTGATGTACATGGGAGAAAAAGAATAAGGTCAAAACTGGGAGGAGGATGTAGGATCAAGGATTCTTGGTCAAGGGAGCGAGGATGGTTTGTGTGTGTGCTGAGGGGAATGAACCCGTCAGAGGGAATGATCGATGGCAAGATAGATAAGAGAAGGAACAATGGCAGTGGGCCCTCTTGCCCTTGTAGTTAACGCACGAACTTCACATCAATGGTATGTGGTCGGTACTGTTACCATCTTCATCTGTGGAGGAGGGGAAAATGAGGTACAGAAAAGCCAGAGACTCTTCTGCAACTTGAGATTCTGATCAGTTCACAGAGATGGATTCCCTTGTAGCCAGCAGTCGCCAAAAAAGGTCGCATGGTGAGAGGAAGAAAGAGTGAGATCCCAGATGTGTGCATTTCCGCTCAGCAGGCTCTTGGTGGGAACCACCTCCCTCCAAGGAGAAATGCTGCCCCTGCAGTCTGAGGAGAGCCCAGGAAGTCTGGGTGGGTGCTTGTACCTGAGGCTTCCAGAACATGTCTCACCTTCAGAAATGCTACGAGGTCAATCTTGTCGTGCGTGGGAAATAAAATCCATTCCTTAGGGTCATTCCCAAATCAAGAATTTAATTAATTTTCTCATAAACCTCTCCTGCTTTTATTTTGGTCCCACATGAGAGATTTCTGAGAAAATTGCTCAGCTTTTCCCAAAATGTATGCAGCTTGGCATCCCTCGGACCCTGTCCGCAGTAGTTAAATAAATCACTTGTTGCTAAACAGCAATTTATTCCCCTGACATCTACATGGCCCTCTTGGTTTATTTTAAAATATATCAACTAACTTGCCACAAATGCCATTGCTTTTAATGTGTCTGACACATCCAATTTCAATAGCTCAATGAAAATGTCACATAATAAAATAGAGAGAGGCAGGCAGAGAAGGCAAGGAGAGCTGGTGGGGAGACACACCCTTGGAAAGTAAGCTCGGAAGACACTTGCTCAGGTGGGATTCAGGAAAGGGACTTCTGCTGGCCATTGGGGAAATTAATTAGGTTGCATGGAAATATCTCTTTGTATATATTCTCTCTAAAATATGAATTCTCCCATATGTGTTCTTTTAGCTAACAGAAACTACCCACTCTCCCAAGCTCTTCCACATGAAGTAACACCCACCTAACTAATATCTTTAATTTTTCATTTCCATGAAAATATTGACTTAGGAATGTGGTCACGTTATTTAACAGAGTAAAGAATTCTGGAAAGTTGGATGTATAGCATCCATCTGCAAATAAATAAATCCAGTGATTTGGTGCTCTCATACACTGGGTATTGTGATAAAATATCAAGGTCACAGGAATTAATGAGACCAGTTTTGACTTCAGTGGGTTTGCAATCTCAGGAAGATGATCTTTTTTTTACAGGAAAAAGTAGAAGAAGGGGGTCCAGTCCTAGCTCTGCTACTCAGTGTGTGTTAATTAAGACAACAGACTTCGATTCCTAGTCTTTAAGATTGGAAGGATATTAAATCTTGTCTTGGAGCAATATTAAATGCCTACCTTTAGAATTTCTGGGGAGTTAAAAATAACATATGTCAAAGCACTAAAAAACTCGATACAAGTCTTGTTTCTTCTTAACTGAAATCAAAGTACGTGGAGATGATTGCATCTCCATTTATAATGTTCAGGAAACTGATTCGGTTGCTGAATACTTACTATCCATTGCTAGTGTCTTTACAGTAAAGCTATCTGATACTGAAAACAAGGTATTAGGAGATCACATCAACGATATTATTTTGCCTCAGCAATTATAGAGTCTTCTATAATATTCATCTGGATGCCTTGTGGGTTCTTCAAACTCAACAGATCGCAAACCTACCCACTGTTAGGAATTTTCTATCTCTGCTAATGGACATCTACCCTCTTTCTCAAGTTAGAACCTCAAGGTAATCCTCAACAATTCTCCCACTATTGGTCTAAAATCCTGGACCTTTACCAAATGTGTGTCTCGCGGGCCTGTCACTCTTCCTTGTCGGACCACCACTGCCCTAGTACAGGCCTTCTGTTCCCCCAGGTGGATCTTTGCAACAACCTCCTAACTGAACTGACCTTCCTGTCTCCAGCTTCTTCTTCTCCAATCCATTCCTCACTCTACCTCTAGTTATATTCTTAAAACTAAACATGATCATGTTCTGCTTCCTCTAGAAGCTTCTGCTACCCTCTCCCCCACCCCCATTTTTCCTTAAGTTAATAATATGGAACAATTTCATAGCCTGACTCTTACCACTCCTCCATGACATACCAGCCATTTTGACTTTGGCCATTCCATGAACACAATTCATTTCTTCTCCTCTCTCTGTTTGCCTTCATTCTGCCTGGAACTTTGAATGCCCCTTCTCCCTGATTCCTTTCCTGACTGCCTCTAACTTCTCCATTTAATTGTCCCAGTGTCATATTCTCTGGGCCATCTCAACACTTCGGACATAGTACCTTCTTCTTTTGAGCTCCCATGGCACCCTCTGCCCTTTGACCATAGCATGAGCTGCATTGCACTCAAATACATTCTGGGTTGTTTTACTCCTGAAATGTGAGCTCTGCAAGAAGAGTGTTGGTATTTTATTTCTTGTATCTCCAGGGCCTAGCCCCGTGGCCCCGTGTCTAACCCTGGCAGGTGTCTGTTGGAGCAATAAACGTATGATGAGGCATTACGCCTGTCCCTCAAGCATTTGCCTTGGATCTTCACCTTCTGAGAGCTGCGCAGGGTTCCTCCCATCTCTACCCGTCCTGTGTTGACCTTTCTTTAATTATTAAACAGCAGCGCTACCTCCCCATCTCTCCTGGAACATTACTTGTCCTATATCTTCTAGTTGTGTCTCAGTGCAAGTGGTAGCGTGTGGCTTAAGAGTATGGATTTTAGAAGGAGACTGCCTAGGTCCAGATCTTTGAAGCTGTGGAACTTTTCGCCGAATTGCTTAACTCCCCCGTGCTTCGGTTTCATCCTTTTTAAATCAGAGGTGATTCTAATCCTTACTTCATAGGGTTGTATGAGGATTAAATGATTTAAAACATGTGCAGCATTGAGTGACTTTTGGTGCGCACTCGAATGTTCGCTGCTACTCGTATTAGTTCAGTTGGGAATGTTCCATCTGTAAACTCTTGTTTCTCCTCCAGGATCCTTCTACTGGCCTCCACAGCCTACCTCTCTTATCACACTAACCACCTGGCTTTGCAATTGTCTATGTATCATCTCTTAGTAGCTGCTAAGTTCTTTTAAGACCTCTCATTTCTTTTTATTTTTACTTCTTCGTTCCCTGCCTGCTGCTCTCCACCTAGAATATAACATTTGGCACAAAGTTGGTACTCAAAGAATTCATTCACTTAGGCATCTATATCACTGACCTTTGGCCAATATGATGGGAAAATGGTAGAATTCCACGGTCATTTTTCTCCTCCAATCAGGGCTTTTTTACAGAGTGTGTTCTGAAGTCAGCTGTCCACTTTATTCCTCCATCCTCCACAGACAGCACAATGATTTTTTAATTTAAAGAAGTGATTACTGAGTAACAGATGGCTCTAATCTGGAGACACAGGAGTCTGACCAATCAGGGATAGGCATAGCTCTCATGGACTCGGCCATCATATTGTGGGAACTGCAGCCTACATAGCTCATTCACTGAGCCAGCCCAGGGTCTTTAAGGGTGACCTTAGAGTAAAAAGATTGTGCGGGTTGCAAAGGCAGCCTCAACACTTCCTAGTATAGTACACATACTATCTGTGTTTATCTGTATGCGCACCCACACACAATACTGCTTTATTATTTTAAACCAAGAAAAGGGCCATACCACAATGTACCCATCCAACCAATAGAAGACTACTGAAGCCATTAAAAAACACAGGTAAATTGTTATGCTTCTTGAAGCCAGAACATTGAAGCCTGTACTTACAAAGCAAGTTTGAACGGATGATGGTAATATGCTTCTCATTTCAAATCTCCTGACCTTATACTGCTCTGTAATTCCTCATGGAACTAAACTTAAAAGTTCAGATGCAGGGAAGTCTCCTCCGGCCCATCCTTTTCAGTTCAACATTCAGCTGTATGTCCACAATGGGAAGGTTGACTTAAAAGGTTGACTTGAAAGTATGGGGACTTGGTTCCTGGAGGCATCTGTGCTACACCGAGCCTATTCTGTGCTATCTTCCCAGCTGCCCTTCATTGGCAATGCTGGAGGAAGGAGAATACACATTTCTTTGGGTAGAAGGTCATTCTCTTCATTCCCACTCCACTTCTCTTGCTTGAGCATGCTGACATTGCAAGTCTGGCAGCCCAAATTGCATTGCCCAAAAAGCGATCCTTGAAGAAGCAGAAAGGCTTTCCTTCTACATTGATTCTAGAGTCAGAGGCAGTACATTCATTGTTTTTTATTCACTATATGTGGAGAATCCCAATGCCAGCAACCTTCCTGTCCAGCCTTATGCCACTTTCCCTTGCTTCTTGACCATCCCATTCGACTTCCTGCAGTTTTGTAAACAGGAAGTTCACCTCTAGAGGTAGAAAAAGAAGAGTTGGTGAGAACGGAAGGGAAATAAAGAAGGTTGATAGAAGAATTGACTGACTCAGAACATAGTTCTCCTATAAAAGGGGATGGCTACCTCTCCCTCAGATGAGGGTGGCCCATGTCCAGGAATTAGAGACAAACTGTGAGAGTACATTGAAGTTTTCTCCTAGTTTCTTACCTTAGGCTGTCCACAAACTGATTTTGAGATTGGAATGTCTAGCATATGGCCCAGATGCAGTTAGAAAAACTCCTTACTAGACTTTCCTTAGCTTTAGTAAGAGTATTAAGTTACCTAGTTTATGTATGATTTTGCTATTTTGTTTTTATATTATATTAAGTGTGGTATTGCTCTCTATTTTTTTATGTTTATGAATAGAAAGTCAGGAGGGATATGTGCAGATCTGAGAGGATGTGAGCATATTTGATAGGAAGTCCCACACTTTTGAAAATTCTCCCTCGACTTCTGAAACCTCATTTTTTTTTGTTCTCACACTAGCTCTCTGATTTTTCTTACTTTTTTTCTTACCTTCACTTGCTAAATTATCTTTAATCTCTTCTTAATGACTACATTGTCTTTTAGCATTCATTTCTTCCTTTGCTCTGACTACAATGTTTGTCTTTTTTTCTTTTCTTTTCTTTTCTTTTTTTTACTGCCATGTATGTCTTGATGACTTTTAAATCTTTTCTATCTGGCCTTGATTTCATTCATGGACTCTAAGCTGATATATCCAAATATCTAACAGATATTTCTTCCTGATGTCTTGAAGAACTAAACCTTAATATGTCCAATAATAAACTCATCTCATACTTCCCCCTACAGCCTATTCCCTATTTCAGTGGAGAACCACACTATTTCCCATTCATCAAAGCCTAAAGGAGTCATTCCGGATTCCTCATTTTTTTCTAAGTCTTCACCCAATTGAGCACCAAAATTCTGTAGATTTTCCCTTTTGAATATTTCCTGTAAAACTCTTTCTATCCCTAGTGTTTGCTCTTTGAGATAAAACCCTCATCATATCTTGCCTGTATTTTTGCAATAATCCTTAAATAAAGTAAGAACTAAATAAACATGTTAAAATAAATTAACATATAAACATGGAACTAGAGTGTATTCAATATTTCATGGTTTATTTGTTTTTTACATGAATGGTTGTCTGCTCTGTCATATATTTATGCAACTGAGAATTTTGGAGATAAATTTTACATTTTTCCAGTTAAAGCTCATCAGAATAGACTTGTTGATTGTTCCAGTTTTCTGACATTATTGTTACTGTCATCAATCATGCTCAGTCTATTCTCCAACTCTATGCCATCTCCACATTTTGTAATTTTGCTATCTATTTCTTTATTCCAGACATTGAAATAAATGTTGGTCAAGAAAAGGCTAAGGACCAACATCTAACAATAGGCCAAGGATATTTTACTCTAAACTCACATTAAATAAAATTATTCACTTGCATAGATTTGTAGAACTCTACTCTGATCCAGGACAAATTTTTGTGTCTTATCTACAGGAATATCATGTAACTCTTCTTAATTGTCTTGTTGAAATCAATATAAATGGTGGCTATGGTACTCACTTCATCTACAATTCCAGTTATCCTATAAAAATGTAAATGAGTTTGGGAAAACTTGTTCTCAGGAAATACTTGCTGGACTTAGTACAACTTTTGCTTCCTTTTAAAAATGTTACTATTAAACTATAAAAGCAAATTTTAAAATAGATAAAACAAAGAGAAAGGAAAATAACATATCATCCTCACTATTTTAAAACAAATATCATATAATGATATTTGTGCATTTGGTTCATGTCTTTTTGAGAAACATACTTTTATACGGTTAATGGTGAACCTATAATTATAGCTATTTTTAAAGTTTATCCTACCTGTTTTCCAATGTTGCCTCAGTTTGCATAGTTCTCATAGATTCATCACATTCCATTCGATGAGTGAAGTATAAATTTTAAACACATCAAAATTTCTGGACTTTGGACTGCACTCAGTTTTTGAATTGTAAATAATGATATGATAAATATTTTGTCTATGTAGATTTTTCTTTACTTTCTATTTTTCTTGGCTACATCCCAGAAGTAGTATATTTGGGTTAGTTTTCTGCCTAATACATGTATCTGTACTAGTCAGGTAGGCTGGGTTATGCTATCACACATACCCCTATCTCATTTATTTACCGACAACCAAAACCTCCTTTAATTCAATGCTTTAGCACATGAAGTTTGCTTCTCCTCATAACAATTTTGCTGTACCTCTCAAGGCTCTTTGGGGTAGTTCTCTTCAAAGAGGGGACTCAGGGATTCAGACTGGTTCCATCCTAGTTTCCCTCATAGGTGTGGTGAGGAGACCTGGACGTTGTGGAGGGACTTTTTCCTGCCTCAGCTTGTCAATCACTCGCAATCTACTGGTCATGTATTTTCCACCCCACTGCAATAGGTGCTGGGAAGTGTGTCTAGTATGTGTCCAGTGGAAAAGGAACATCACTCTTGGTAAGCACGAAGGTCTCCTCCAGTGGGGTGGCTATGTACTATGTCAATCTAGCTTTGCTGGAGCTATTATTCCCCAGAATCCCCTTTCTCATAGGAGTACAGGTTCCTTTTGAACACAGGAGATACTTTCACAAGATGCGGTAGATGGAAGTGAAGCGGGAGCCCCCAAGTTCTGAAAGAGTAGGTAACAGGCGCCCCAGCGGCTCACAGCCTGATCTCCTGGCACACCTTACTGGCGTGGGGCAGCGGCCAGTCCACAGCCCTAAGTGCCCATCGATCTCCTTCATCTTCTCTGAGTCCTGGGTCAGGTACAGAGGCAGGGACAGATGCAGCTCCAAGGTGAAGAGCGCCAGCTTCGTATTTCAGTCACACGGGCTGTGGAATTTGGGGGTGGTGAGAGCTAGATGCAAATCTGTTTGTCCACATGGGTTCTAGTCTGTCCTTATTTTTTTTCCTGTTTCACACCCAGCTTTTCTTCCTGACTGCCAGCCCCACTGACTTAGTGACTTCAGACCAACAGCCAGATGCAGAAGCACCCGCCTTCCATAGGGTTCTTCACTACAGCGGTATCACGTCAAATTCTTAAGATAAATCTCAGTCATCATGATTCTGCCTCTCTGATAAAACCTAATTGATAAAAAATACTTTTTTTTTTCCAGAGCAGGGTCTCATTTTAAGCTATTGTGCTCACAAAATTTTTATTTGAATATACTGCCAAGAAGACCAGGATCACAAAGAAACATTTTATCCATTTTGAAAAAGAAGGAAGAGGTTACATCACACAGAGAAGCAATGCAATTGTCCAAAGTCAAGACAATTGTAACACCAAAACTAAAAGTAGTTACTAGAACAGGCAGCAGCCTCAGAAACCTTTTCCTATTCAAACACATGTGATGGGGCAGGGCGAGGGGCACTTTGGAGGGATGTGTCACAGTGGATTGCAGAGGAAATCCACACCTGTATCCACATTTCCATTGCAGTGAGGAGGTAATTCTCCCAGGAGGTGATTTTTAACCCAAGGACTAGTGTTAAAAGGGAATGGGCTAACCTAGGGGTAATCCACATTGAAGTGTAAAAGCCAGATTTTTCCTTTAAATGGACTCAAACTAACTTCAACGACTAATCTCTGTTCCTATAAATCTTCTACCTGCATCAAGTTTGGTTTCTATGTTTCTCTGTTTGGTATGTGGCCAACTCCATGGAAGGTACCGGCAGCTCTGCTGCTGCAGAAAGACACAGGACAGGCTAAAGCCACGGATTTCTGGCTTGCTATGAAGCTAGAGGCTTTCCTGAGACTTCCGCAAAGGACCATGGCTGACCAGTCAAAGGCAGGGTGACTTGCAGACATCCATCACACTGCCATCCACAGGCAAACTCCTGCCCTTCGTGCCAATCATTCTTACTGGAAGAGGAACTCGTTGTCCAATTTCCTTCCCTCAACCTTTCCTCCGATTCCAAACAAAACAAAACAATTCTTGCCACACTGCTTCAAGGAACTGTGGCATACTGGAAAATGCCCACATGAGCAAAGAATTCTATTCATGGTTTGCATGTGATTCATGCCACTCATTTTGAGTTCAGCTGTTGCATGCTTCGTTGTCATTGGAGGGAACTACCATCTTGAAGAACTATATGTTAAGAACCAGGAAATGCTAGATGATCAAGAGGCCTGTGCCCACTGAGCCCACATTGGGCGCCAGGCAGTATATAGATATACCAGTAGGTGTTGGTCAGCTGGGGATTTAGCCAACTCCCAATAAATGCTGGGCACGATGTTCCATTTGGATTAGCGCAGTGCGGTTCAAGCCTCCAATATTTTTGTCCTTCCTGTCTTGCTATGTAAAATAACAATAATAATGACACCCGTACCGATGGATAGATTATGTAGAAACATGGTAAGAAGTGAAAAAGGCACTTAAAGTATCACATGCAAAAAAGTTATACAAATCCCATTTTATTCATAATTTATAAATTATACTTATCTGGTCTTGACATATTCTATTAGAATAATATTATTTGAGACAAATATAGTAATACTCAACTGCAGGAAAAAAAAAGCCTACTGGTGATGATATGAGAAGTAGCAGCATGATAATTTTATAAATGATCCAAGTCTGTGGAAACACTCGAGGTCAGAGATGATAACTTGGACTTTGTTTTTGGATCTCTCCACTTCAGCATGTATGTTAGCTCCTCTGCTCGGCTTCGGTATTGTGTTTTCTCCTACTAAATGGCAGAGCTTGACCAATGATTATTTCACAGATAGCCAATGAGTGACTGGAGGGCCTCAGTCGGTCTCAGGCATTTTCTAAAAGCTGGACTCAGTTGTCAACTTTCGCAAATAGAAGGCTCCCTGGAGCTTCCCCACTCCCTACAAATGGCACACACCCCAAGACGTCACGCACTGTAGCGACTCGCCCAGCTCCTAGAGGCACGTGTGTTAGTGTTTAAGGTGCTCGCTCCGCTCTTTCAAACGGTATCGTGTGTCACCCATATTGGAACGGGTCTGTGGGTTATTTCGTATTGATTTAAGAACAGCTGAGGGAATAAGCCTCTTACAGCCCTTCTTGCAAACAGCACTGTTTGAGGCATGTTTAAATGTTAGCTCTTGAGTCTGTAGTCTGTTACATCATTACATCTGCGTGATATTTACCTACTCACCCCCTAGTCCACTGGGCCTCTGGAGGGTTGGCCCTTTTCTTCCTAAGATCTCTCCTTGACTCCTTCTTCCTAACATAGTGAAGATCCAAACCTCACCTTCCCTGCCCAAATCCCCAGATCTGTCCGGTCTGTCCACTCATCTCAACCCTGGCACGTGGGGGTAGGGGGTGAGCCCTAGTGTGTTACTGTTTGTAATGAAACAACCACAAACTAAAAAGAGCAGCCAAAACAATGAATTGTGGGCTGAGAATATGGAAATAAGCACATGATTAGTTCTGACTTGAATGGAATATCTTCCTGCTATAATCAATAACCCACTAGAAACTGTGTCTTCATCATCAACAGAAAAATTTCAGTAAGCAAGAAAATGAGCCCTTTCTAAATGAACTTTCTCAAGGGGTTGAAAAAACAATTTTTACATGTATATAATTTATTTATTAATATTATAGTCTTATATGATACAAACACTCTCTCATCTCAAATGATATTATAAATTAGGAAACATACTTTCATTAAACTCTTGGGCCTCAGAATGTAGCATGCCGGGGAATAAAATCTTTTTGAAATTAAAAGTTAAATTCAGCAGAAACTGATGCCTTTAAACTGATACACATTTTAATAACTAAGGAGTAAGACATTTCCCTTAACATCAAAATCAAAGATCACTGTACTCATTTTAATATTACCATATAAATATAAAGATGTTAACTGAGACTTGCCCAGGTCAAATATTCCAGTTGCATTAACAAACATATACATAATAAGTATGAACTTATATCAAATGTCAAATTTCCCCATCATTATCTTCTTGTGACATCATGACTTTGAGAGCCTGGAGTGTGCCTTTTTTGTTTGCTTTTTTTTTTTTCTTTGTTTATTTTGCTCTATAATCTCTAAGTATCTAGGCAGGAAAGAAAAGCACAACTGAGAAATATTTCCGTTTTGAACAAGTGAAAGTCAGGTCAGTCGCAATCTCTTTTGGGTACTTCCCATTCGAGAAAATGTGCCGTAAAATGGTGAGCTGCCCCTGACAATGGATGGAGAGGTTAGGCCCTTTGTTGATAGCAGTTCTATACCCAGTGGCTTATTCACTATAAAAAAGAACTAGCATGGTCCCAGAAAAGAGTAGATAGTTCATCAAGTGAAAAGCAGGTTGCTCTCCTCTGGACAAATTAATCTCTTCTCCTGATGTTCAGACATCAAAAATACCTCGTTTCATGTTAAAACAGAGATGGGTTCCCACCCTGGAATAGTGTCACTCTTTACCAATTTCCTTTTCTCCTCCCCACCGGCAAACTCTCCGTTTAATTAAAATACTTTAAAGTATACTTTAATCTAATACTGTTATAACAATGATGGTCTTGGATTAAAACAATGACTGCCTTGGTCCACTTTGGTTTGCTGGAGCCATTTTAAAAAAAATCAAGTATGTGGTATCATTTAAAGTTTTAATAAAGAATTAAGGGTCACTGAGCCACAGTGAAATTTCTCATATTTGTTGAATGCCTACGAGGTTTGAAATTTTGTGCTGCAGGCAGATATATATCCCAATTTCTTAGTATTTTGGGAGCATGGTTCTTTGGTGACTGGTGAAGAAAAATACTGTGGTGTCACAGTAAAGAATTCTTAAGGTGGGGGGAGTACCGGGGTGGAAGGGTGGGGAGTGGGGGCTACCAGTAGACTCAGTTAAGAAACTGTTGCTCTGGGTTTCCACACATTCATTCCAAGTCTACATTTCAACATTGTGGAAGAAGGATTGGTTCGGGAATCTATTTTTATTCTACCCAGACTATGATTCAAGGATTTTAAGAGCCAATAGTTTTGAACTAAATGACAACAATCCAAAAAGCTTTAAAAATGGTCATTGCAAACTCCATCCAGACCTTAAACCTTGGTGGTAATGACTTGAGAGTTTTAAGACTCCAGAGGTAATTGTTTGTTCCCTGTGGGGCAGGGGACAGAGGTCAATTTGCAAAGTATCTCCCAGACTCTGGGGTCAGGGGTCTTTGTCCCCTCACCAGGAAGCAGTTCTTCCATTACCCGTATTTTGCTTTAACATCCTAAATGTATAGTCTCCATGAGTATTATGAGCATGGGAGGTTATTTTCCCTCTCCACAACTGCATAATTTAACATAAAAACAATTTGGGGAGGAGATGATTATTTTTCCACATTCTGGAAAGCTCTCACCGATACAGTTTAAAATCTGCAATTGAAATGCTGCATTTTCTTGAGTATTCAATAAATTTCTTGGATTTTTCCCCTCTAACTGCAGAGATAGGATAAATAAAACCACTCAGCTCCTTAAGCACAGCAAACATGAATCAAATAGCTTTTACTCCATATTTATAAAAGGCAATGTGACCATCATAAGTTTCTCAATATTCCCTGTCACCTTTAAGCATTTCCATTTATTATTCTCAATATATTTTAATAGCATACATATGTTCGCAAAAAAAAATTCTTCCCCGGGGCTTACCATCAGCTTTTTCTTCCCTGAATCTTTTAAAATCTTCCCCTCTACATGACTTAAAACATGTTTTGAACAGGTTATCTAAAAATCCCCTTTTATGCTCTGCAATGACAGAACCCCTCGGCATCCGGGAGAAAGCAATCACGTTCCAGTTGTGCTGTCAGCGTGAGGGGCACGAGCTCCAAAGAGCTGGAAATCCATTGTGTTGCACGTTATAAATAAGAAAATTGCCCTGTGACAGCTACGGTTTGGAAGCATTAATATTTTTCTTTGAAACTCTCATTTTTAATCTCTGCTGTTATTTTCCTTAGGAAAACTTAGCCCCTGTATGAATTCCTGCATTGCTAACCTATTTGCCATAATTAAGAGAAATAAATCTCAACCGACCGAGACGCAGATCGCCATCAGCATTTAAGACAAAACTGACTCTTACTGATTTAGCCAAAGGTCCTTTTGTCCCTGCCGCACCCCTTTGCACCCTGCCTCCCCCTACCCCCTCCTTCCATTTCGAGCAAGCTACTTCACGTTACATTAAGAATGCGTGATGTGCGCTTTCTAGCTTTTAAGTTTGGTCTTCTCAACCATGAAAACACAGTTATAAATTGTTCTCAGAGCTAAACCACTCAACATCTTGGCACTTGGTTGTTTTTAACTTTCAACAATAGGCACTGTTCACTCCCCTCCGTCTCAGTTCTTTATTCAGTGATCAGGCAGGACACTGATGAAAGGCTAGTCACGGCTTCCCCCCCATGGTATCAGTGTGGTGGCATGTGATGATTCACATGGGGTGTGTTTGATCCGAGAAAGCCCAGTCGCTGCTTATTCTTCCTTTGTTCTGTCATCTGGGGGGAAAGAGAGAGTGCGTTGAGCTCATTTTCTCACTTTTTCCACAATGCTGGTGGGCTATGCAATGTGGGGTTAGTATTTCCCAAGCACCTACAGTCTGTCTGGCATCCTCCAGAATACAGTTACCAAAAAAAAAGAAAAGGAGGGGGGAATATTTTTTTAGAGTGAATTTCCACCAAGAGAGAAGGAAAAAAGGCAAATCCCTCTCTGTGGTTTAAAAACAGGAACCATGGTTCTTTTCAAGCAGCCCCGACTTGTCAGATAATCATCACCATCACCGTAGTCATTTGAATAGCTACCACAGCTACTGATAGTATTTTTACTACTGCTAATAATTTCACACGACGAAGGGGATGATCATAGCACTGAAATGACAGGTCCTGATGACGATCTGCCTTCCCGATGAGTTTAGTAATCGATAGGGTGGCAGAAAATATAATTCTCTATCAAAAAGTGCAAAGAGGCCCTTGTATTTTGGGCTTTGCGCCTTCTCCCCCCCCCCCCCCCCCATTGATGAAGAGTTCTTTCTCTTCTCCACAGGTGGGAATGGGATAAGGAGAAGCCTCGACCTGTGGAGATGTGGTTCTCACAGCGCGGCGTCAGGAGCCTCAGGCCTCCCCTGATCGCACCCCACCCAGCTGCTTATTGGGTCAGGTCTCCCCTGATTGCACCCCACCCAGCTGCAGCTCCAGCTCCTGGAGCACACTGACCTGCTCTTTGAGCTCTGCCAGCTGCGCCGACAGCTGTCTGACCAGGCTCATGGTGGATTCCAACTTCTCCTGCAGGTTCCGAATCTCATTTTGCTCACCGTCACCTTCATTGCTAACGAGGGACATGGCTCGCATCCGAGGAAACCAGTCTAAATTCTTCTCCTAGAAGCAAATACATGTTCAAGAGCAAGGCAGTAAGTATTAGAAGGGAGCCTGGAGTTCTGTAAAGAAGGGTTATAGGTGTTCATTAGCATTAAACGTCTAAATCAAAGGTTCTTAGGACTCAAAGCAAAGGGGACTCTTTCTGGCCAGGCCCGGGAATGGTCTGTGGGTGGGAAAGAAGGGCAGGTGAGGCTTTGGTTTTCATGCGCTGGGGGGAGATTTTAAATATTGGAACAAACTTCCTATGGGCTCCCAGGGAGGTGTCAGGTAAAGCATTAGCACAGCACCCTGAACCCAGAGGCATTCAGTGCATCCTGAGGAATAAGCAGGTAGGGTCTGGAGGCTGCAGAGAACAGATCCAAGGATGTGTGGGTACGGTAGAGGCATGAGCTCTTTCTCCCCCCAGCTCCCTACCTCCTCGCCCCAGAAAAGAAAGGGGCGGCAGAAAAGGAGGGTGGTAAAAGAAATGTTACAGTTCCAGCCACCCATGCCAAGCTAGTTTACCGCCCACTTCCCCAAGACAGGCTCTGAGCTCTGCTCAGGCAAGAGGGAAGTGGGAGGGCATGGCCCCAGGTTACTCTGTCTGCTCCCTTTGGAAACATTTTATTACAGTGAGGATGAGGTTTCAGAGTTAGACTTCCCCAGAGGGCAACAGCTGGTGCCACTTCTGTTTTTCTAGGCAGACTGGGTGTAGGGGGGTGTGTATGTGTGCAGCCCTCTGTTGTTGGAGAAACAAGCGGCTCACCTGATGCCTGGCTCTCTTGAAAACTCCGATTGCTTAACATCTTTGAATCACCCTGCATTACTTATAATCCACTTATCAATCCTCAAAAGAGCTTACAAGGTAAATCATATTGTGCCCATTTTACAGATGAGACAATGAGCCATGCCAACAGTTTAAACACTCATTTCACAAGTGAGGGAATGGCAGACCTAGGATTTGAAGCCAGGCGAACCTTTCTACCACTGCCCAGGGCTGTCAGCCTGCATCGCTCTTTACCTCTCCGTTTCTCTAGGTCACCTTTTCCCAACATTCCTAGTGTGATCTCCCTGCTTGAGATTCCTCCCACTCCAGGGGCACCTGAGTGACTCAATCATTAAGCGTCTGCCTTCGGCTCAGGTCACGATCCCAGGATGCTGGGATGGAGCTCCCCCCAACCACCACTCACTGGGCTCCCTGCTCGGTGGGAAGCCTGCTTCTCCCTCTTCCTCCCCCACTCCCCCTGCTTGTGTTCCCTCTCTCATTGTCTCTCTTTGTCAAATAAATAAATAAAATCTTAAAAAAAAAAAAAAAAGATTCCTCCTACTTCAGAAAAGCCCACTGACTGTGGTGGTTGCCATGACTTCTGCCTGGCCGATCACTAGAATGAGGGTCCACCAGTATTTTCTTCCCCTGAGGTTTAGAGGGAAGGCCGGACCTATCTCTGTCCTTCCGTCTCAATCTTGTCCAGCCATGGGGCTGTTGCTGGTGTTCTGTAGTTATTGTCACTGCTCAGAAAACAACAAGTTCTTTATGGTTCCCTATCCCCAACACAATGGAAAGGGCAGATAAAGAATTAAAGAGAAAACATAGTAAAGAATTTGAAGCTGCATTTAAACAGCTGTGGCTCATTAGCATTTCAAAGGAGGATAGTGACTTAATTTGAAGTGCAGAGTGACAGCCAAATGCATTCATTCAATCACTCCTTCAGCATCTTTTCCTGGTATTTAGAGGGGAAAATCAGAGAAGGTATCTTCTCCAAGGGGCTTGTGGCTTAGGACAGCCTTCCGCGAAAAGCGGATCGTGCACTGTGTATATCAAAATCCTTAGGGGTTGCTTGTTAAAACTGCAGGTTTCAATCCCACTCCCCCTTTCCAAACCAGAAGCTCTTTGCAGATGTTCATGATTCCTACGGGGTACTCCAGCTTAGGAACTCTGGTCTACGCAGACAAAGAGGATACACAATAACCACTGGAGTAGCGGCAGGGTAGGGAGATGGACTGAAGGGGAAAGATCTGGAATAGCTGTTGGGGGTCGTGGGAGGAGGAAGCCAAATAAGGGCCCATGAAATGCTTCTAGGGGAGGATGCATGGCCCAGCAAACTGGGAAACCATGCCTTGTCATGACACCTGCAAAAACCATGGTTTTCCAACAGCACGGTTGACGTGCAGGTGAGGCAGAGAGCTGAATGGACGCATGATGGCGTGTCCTGTATCAGGCAGGGTGTTGGGAAGCTAGGACTGTCAGCAGAGTGCTGGCTGGAGTGCCCGATGCTAACACATGGCCTGGTAGGCAGGGTGGAGAAGACCAGACCTGGGCTCCCTGCTCCACAAGCACTTAATCCTTTCAACAGCCCACTTAACTCGGTTCTCTTATCTGTTTAGTATCCGTATTCTTTACAGTATTATCAATGGTCCAAGTTTTAAAGATGAAGAAACATGAGCATGTGGTTTAGCTGAGACCCCAGACCTGTCTGCATCAAGGTCTCTTGCAAAGCAAGACGAAGACTGTGGACAGAAAGTGGAATAACTGTACTTAGTTCCACACAACTACACCTTAAAATGACAAATTTTATGTTATAGGTATTTTGCTACAATTTTTTTTAAATCACTGAATTTGCAGGGGCTAATCTTTTGGGTGAGTTGTGTACAAAATCCCTGAGGTCTCCTGAAGGACATCAGTGGTTGGGGTGGATGAGGACGCTGTCAGTGGCCAAGGACCAAAATCTGTAATGTACAGGAGTGAGCGGGAGGTATCAGAGGACAGTAATGGGAAAGGGCTGAAAAAGGCATTTTCACGTGTGGGTGAAAACGCGATGATTCCTTAGTGAAGGGCAACCCAGTCAGCAGGGCTGTCAGTGTTGGACGGGCACGGGAAATAGGCAGCTGCCAGCAAGTGGGCGAAATGACAAGGAACCGTCTTGGGGGAGCCAAGAAGGCAGCATTCTGGGGCAAGAGAGGCGGCTTGTACCAGGATGGGGGTTCTAGGGGGTGCTGACGGACCAGAAGGGTTGGAGAGCATCAACAGCCGGGTCTGGGGTAAGAAGGCGCTAATGGACATGGTGATACCCGGGGTCAGGATGGTGAAATCATCAACTTTCAGAAAGTCTCCAAAAGAAACCACTGCTCTGATGCTTAGCCAACGACATCACTGCTTCAAAGAGAACATGGGTGAGACTCTGTGAAACCACCTTTGGAGAGATCCTATCGCAGGTGTCCCAGGGTCGGGACTCTCCCTACATGCTCGTCCTTCACTTGTCCCCATGTCCATCCATTCGTTTACTCCTTCTTACTGTGTTGACCACGTCTGTGCTGGGCACTGGGAGAACAAGAGCCAGCAAAACCCAGCACAGTCCAGTCTAGGTGAGAGGAAGACCCCTGCCAAAGGCTGGTGAAAGCAAGGATGAGCCTGTGCTTGTGGGCTCTACGGTCCTTTCTCGTAGCTCCCCAAAGCTGTTTTTGCTTCTGATTCCCTTTTGGTTTTCCTCACCTTTCTTGTGCCACTTGTATCTTTCTCTGTGTCTGCCTGTTTGCTTGTGTCTCAGTCTCTTCTCTCCCACATTTGTGCTTTTGTTTTATTCTCCTCTTCCCCTCTACATCAGTGGACCATAGTCTGCAACCTGCATACCGTGTGTAATTAAGACTTCTTTTCAGTATTGAATGTTCTGTAGATCCTTCCCTTAATTTTTAAGGAACTTGACATGAATGTTTTACATCTCTCACTAAAATGGAAAAAAAAAAACAACCCAAAACCAAAACACAACCTAAATTGCTCTCTGTCCTCTCTCTTACAAAAAAAGCCAGTCTTTTAAAGACAATGTTCACAACTGATGTTTCTTCAAATGACTGCAGGAAGTACGTTTTTTTTCTTTCACCAAAATTAACTCAAATACAGTAGTGTTCTCAGAATAAATGCTGCATATGCTTTTTCATCAAAAGTGGCTCCCAATTAAATACCCCAAGGTTCCTCTTTCCGCTCTCATGGCACAAGGAGCGGGTTTCATGGAAGGCTCAGACTGAGCAAGGGGAGACCTTGGATTTTTGTCTAAGCCGGAACCACAAGATGGACATACAGAACAGGACGCCACTTCCCTACCCTGTTGACGTGTAGGGTGTCTGCCATCAAAAAAGCAGCTTGACTCGATCCGTTACTTCCCAGTTACTCACATAGGCTATGTACATCTTGTGACCACGCGCGTGACTAGCAGATTCCCATGTCGACTTCTGCTAGTCAATATGAAATCATTTCCTTCTTCCACCAGGAATGAAAATTTCTGACCACAGGGTAGCATAAAGTCAGAGAAGTTCAAGATTAACTGTTAGGCTCTGAGGTGACAGTGTGAAATCCTAGTAACTTGGCGAGTGGAAATTCAGAGCTTCTTGAAGGTTCTAAAATGCAAAGCTCAGAGATAAACCAGTTGTGGCTCTGGGAAAGGACTCCCAGAGCAGGCTGACCGTCACCCTCTAGCTATCCCTAGATTCTAAAAATAATGTATCTTTCTATATGACCCCAAATGAAAAAAATCTTTCAAATAGTATGTTCAACAGTCAGATCGACTTGACTTATTTACTTTTGTAGTTATTCAATAAATTGATTAGGGGGTCAAGTGTCCCTCAAGTTTAGCTGTGCTGTTTCATGTCTAGATCCTCAGTGTGATACCCCATTTGTGCCAAAGAGGCCATGTGGTCTGATGGAAAGATCACGGACCTAGGGGTCAGAACACCTGGGTTCTGGCTTTAGCACAGCTGAAAACTAGCCACATGATATAAGGGGATGGGGGAGCCTGGCTCCCTGCATCCCAGTTTCCTCATCTGTAACACCAGAAATGTGACACCAGGTGATCTCTGTGTCTCCTCCAGCTCGTCCTTCTGTGAGCCATGAATTCAAGGCAAGCTTCACAAATCAAATTGCTGAGACAAGCATCGAGCTCCCCAAGGGAGCAAACAGAAACGTAGCGTTGAGGCTAGAAGCGACCTTGAAACCACATAAGCCAAGCTCAGCATGTTACAAATGCCTAGCCTGAAACCTAGAAAGTTTAGGTTTCCTGGAGGTCTTAAGTACAGTGGCAGATGTCTCTGCACTTGATTTCCACTTCTGGACAAGTTCCTCCGCATTACATAATGGAACAGTTTTTATGGAAACTATCCCCGATGACGCTTCACTGGCCATGGGCTCAAGAACCTGCAGGATTGTAATGATTTCTCTCCACATCAGAGTGAGATTAAGAAGTAATGGAATGTATTTCCCTGATGGCTAATGACGTTGAACATTTTCTCACGTGTCTGTTAGCCACATGTATGTCTGTTAGCCATTTTTATGTCTGGAGAAGTGTCTGTTCATGTCTTCTGCCCATTTCTTGACTGAATTATTTGTTCTGTGGGTGTTGAGTTTGATAAGTTCTTTACAGATCTTGGATACCAGCCCTTCATCTGAACACTACATCAAAAACTAATGATGCGCTATATGTTGGCTAATCGAACATAATGAGAAAGAAGGAGAAGGAGAAAGAAGAAGAAGAGGAGGAGGAGGAGGAGGAGGAGGAGGAGGAGGAAGAAGAAATAGGATTTCAGTGAGCCAAGCTTTGGTGACATTGCCTCATGTCTTTTTGGCTCTGCTAGGTACCCATTAAAAGCTGCCTATTTGTAAGCTAAAGAGGAAGCAGGACTGTATTCTCCATCATAGTAATTGATCCTACCTGTTGGCTGCCTAGCAAGTGTCAGGCACTTTAATCACCTCTGGTAAAAGCCCACAATTCCACAAGGTAGAGACTGTTGCCATCCCCATTTTACAGATGAGAATGCTGAGGCAGGAAAAGGATGAGTTTCTTGCCCAATGTCACACAGATGTTGTAAGTGGCTGGCCCGGCCCTTGGCCTCCACCCTGTGCAACTGGAAATCTTGTGGTCTTTTCACGGCATTGAACTACTTCTCCACGTCTAGTGGAGGGGTCATTGCTTAGCTTCTGAACTTGCCAAGGAAAACAGACCGCAGTAAGAATATAATAATTTGAGCCCCCTTGGTTACTTCTGGGTTATGCCAGAGGTTTACTTATTGAAAATGAGAGACACAAAGCCTCGAGGCAGTCTATCAGATCCATACGCAGATACTGATGAAAATGCATCAACACTTGACATTCACAGCAGTTTTGCAGAGTGCTCTAAAGTATTGCTCATGAGGGGTAACACACTGAACATACCGTATTGTATTGTCACGGAATGTCAATAAACCATTTAACATAGACCTTCACCTCTGTTTCCACTCTCCCTGACTATGCTTAGAATGTGCTGTCACAAGACCATTTTTGTTAAGGTCTTGGTTACCATCTCTCTTCTAAGCCTTCTGTTTACACTGCATTTTTCAATCTGAAATCGTTTACAAAGCCTCCTAGGCTGACAAGTATAACCATTTCCCCAAAGCCTCAGTATGACCCACTGCATTCCTCTCTTTGCCTTCTGGTTTGAAGATGTCAGCAGAAATGGCTCTCCAAAGGACCACTAGCAATGCAAATACGACCTACTTACTGGAAGGTCCCTGAGGGGAAGCACCATTGCTCTTTTCCAGGAACTTCAGACCTACACAAATAACCTGGAACAAGGATTCTTTGTGCAGTGAAAGTAATCACTTTGGCTAGGAAGGAATGCTTCATGTACCCCAACTCAGTCTCTGCTCAAGGGAGTAGAGACATGGGGGGGCTTCCCATCCTCTCACCAACGTGGTGACCTCAACGGCAGGTTAGGCATGATCGCAAAAACTTAAGGGACACCCACAGCACTGGCATCTGGGTTTCTAGCCTTGTTGCCTTAAACACCACACCTGTGTGTGACAAATACTGCTTAACATGGGCAACAAAAAGGCTGGTTCTCATGGGAGTTCAGATGCAGACCCTGGGTTTATGAGGAAGGAAGGATGAGCTGGAAAATGTACACTTGTCTGACAAACTTTAGGGACTGGAGGGGACAGAAAGGATCTAGCGGTGTCCTTTGAAATCAAAACACTATTCCTGGATCCACAAATAAATGAAAAACTTGGCAACTCGTTCTACGTGTTAAAAAAAGTGACATGATATGGAACTGGAAGATTCCTTTGCCAGCCTTATTAACTATATATTCCTTCAGTATCTCCCTGTTTATTCTGTATCCATATCTCCCTGTATCTTTCTTCTGCAAAGGGCGGGTTCCCACAAATGTAGTAGAGTACCAAATTTGTGTGGTTTGAACAATTTTAAATGTGGTAGTTATCCAAAGCAAATCTGTATCGAATGATTTTTGTAAAGCAACAAAACCCCTTTATAGTCGCATTGTCAGACCTTGAAATATTTTAAAAATCTAAACGCTCAGAGCTCAAGTCTGCATTATGTATGTGAAAGTGGTTTGAACATTACAAAGCACTACACAAACGTAAAGTGTCCTTGGACAGCTGAGGCGGGAAGTGTAGAGGTTGGGCCCCTACCTTTTATCTGTGGAAGGCGCCTCACCCACTGCTCAGTGACAATGACCGCTGGTGTCCCTGCTCCGCTCCTGCCTGGCCCCCGTGCATGGCATCGCCTCCAGCATGTGGATGGGAAGGGGGCTGCTGGCCTGGGAGCCTGTCAGGAAGTAGTCATAGCTCCAGAAGGAAGTAGTCATAGCTCAGAAGGAAGTAGTCATAGCTCCAGAAGGCACAGAGAGAAATAGGTCCCGTGAAAGAGGGGTGTATGGTTATGAAAACAATGTAACAAAGCTCTTTATCTCAGCGGGGCTGCACGCTTGGAATCAAAAGGCGACAGCTGGGAGGGAGCGGGAGCGCGTTCAATTCCACAACCTCCTCTTTCCTCGGCAGCACAGCCGAGGCTGGAGCCGGCACGACCTGCAGCCCATGCGGAGGTGAGCAGTGGGGTCGGGATGCTCACCGCCTCGCAGCCTCGCAGCCTCGCAGCCTCGAGTGTCGGCCAACGTGGAAGCACGAAGGCCCCCCTCTCCGTGGCTTCCTCAGCTTAGCGAGCCAGAGTGAAGCAAGTGAGTGTGGGCCTCCTCAGGTGAAATGGGGGTCAAAACAGTCCAACAAACTTTGGTAAAACTGTCTTAGGAAGAGGGTTAGGCTCGAGTTGCAGAGACTCACGGGTCAAGATTCCTGTCCTCCGACATTCCCAGACTGCAGGGGGAGCTAGGAAGTGGTAAAGGTAGCTGGTGACGAGGGCTGCGGCCTCCGGCCACGGGCAGAAGCACTGTGTGCACGAGGCCGACCAGAGACTCACTCCCCGACGTGGGCTGCATGCCCGCTGGCGGGCCTGGGCAGTTTAGGAGGTTGAGAACTGGGCTCTCCAAAGCCTGCCCATACCAGGTAGCCTGAAAACGTACCCGTGTTGGACAGGAGGGCTCTCGGTAGTGACCTGAGAAACAGGGGCTGGTACAGATGTGATGAGGACCCTTCAGCTTGGCTTTGTGCCCACGGTGGCCGGTGGCTGGTCCCACCGCGGACAGCAGGCGGGACTGTAAGCAGAAACTACCGCTCCTGAAAACCCACCTTGCTCCCCATTCCTCTTCCTCGTCCTGCCCTACTCGCCGGCCTCCCTCTCAGGAGCTTCCTGCCCTTCAAGATGAGAGAAGTAAGTGGCTACCCACAAAAGCAAAACTACGTGTGGGTTCTCTTTTGGTCCCAGTCTTCTCACCCCGGACACAGCTAACATCAGCCACATCGGCCAACGGCAGGGTTCGGATCTGTTCCCAGCTGACCAGGCACCAGGGGCAGAGGCACTGTGAGAAAGAGAGCGGCGCTTGGCTGGGAGGCCAAGGGGGCCTGGGCCCAACAGTACCTTAGGGCTGCTGCCAATAACTCACAGGATTGCTAGTCAACAATCAGGAACACTGAGGGGCAGAAGCCTCTGGCTGTGGGGTGCCTGGGAAGTGGGGCAGTTGGGGGGTATGAGGGAAAGGGCATGGAGCCAACCTGGAGCAGCAAGCGGAGAGAGGGGAATGGAGTCTGGCACTTTGGGCTGCTTGGAGCCTTCGGCCAGCTCATTCTGAGAACCCTCATTCTGAGGGACTGGAACCCAGCCATGGGCCTTGATGATGCGGTGAAGGGGGGCTTGTTTCCAGGCAGATGTGAGTGAGGAAGGAGCCGAAGGACCTGCCCCAGCACTCCCCCAGATCCCTCCTGCGCGTCTCCTCTCTACGTGCTAAGTGGGAAACGTCTGACCACGTGCACACGCGCGCACACACACAGGCAGTAAGCGAAACTTGTGCCTCAGGGGAGGCTGTCGGGGACACCAGACGGCTCCAAGGTGCTACCTACAGACTGCGGTGGGCACGGTGTCAAGCTGAAGAGCCAATATTTTCCCTTCCTGTTTGCGTTTTTCTTTTCTTGTCAATTCATGACTCCACTTGATCTGTATTTTTATCCTTGAGGTTTTAACTCCTTCTTAAACTTTTATTTATTAATTTCCATATTTTGTCTCTTAAGTTTCTCTTGGCCTCTTTATCAAAGAATAGAAATATTTCAGGGCACCTGGGTGGCTCCGTCAGTCGAGCGTCTGACTCTTGGTTTCGGCTCGGGTTTGTAGATCGAGCCCCACAGTGGGCTTGGCACCCAGTGGGGAGTCTGCCTCTCTCTGTCTCCCTCCTTCTGCCCCTCCCCCCGCTCAAGCGCTCGCTCTCAAATAAATAAATCTTTTAAAAAAAAGAATATAAATCTTTCTTTTCTTCTGAGAATAATTTGAAATAGGAGCATTTGCAAGTCTCCTTGGGATAGAAAAAAATGAGACCTCTTCGCGATGAGATTGGAGCAAAGTACCCCGAATGGAGTACTGAACACTGGAGTGGGCATTTGTCCAACTTTTGGCCACTCAGCACGTGATGTCCTTCCTGTGTTTGCCGGCACCACCACTCTGGGGTCGTGGTGGGAGGCTGGGTCCAGCATCCAGCTACAGAAGCTGAGAAGGAAGGCTGGTATGCTGTCTGTCCTCCCTGTGGCAGCAGAGCCGGTCATGTGACCGAAGACTGGCCCATCAGGTGCACCTGCCTGAGATTCGGATGAGGAACAAGTGATGCCAAGAAGCAATATAGACTTCCTTTTGCTTGTAGTGGTGGCAGCAGTGACGTCTGGCTGTGGTGAAGCCCGACCCCCCTACCCTCCCGAACCCTGCCTGGCCAGTTCCCTTCACTGGGATTCTGCTTATATTGAGCCTGAGGGTCACCCTCCTCTCACTTCTGTATATCCCTCCACACATCCCTTTTTTCGCCAGGGTAACTAGAGCCGGTAGCTCTTGTGCACAACGAAGAACCCTGGCTGGTACAAGTGTCGAGAAATTAATAGGGCCAAGTGCTATTTAACACTGGCCAATTTTGTCTAGGATAAAGATGATAAAACTTTGGAGTGGCTAAGGGCCTTATCCTAAGTCTTATAACTAATTAATTACATTTAATTACATTTAGTAACATAATTATGTAATAATTATGATATTAATTTTTCTGGAGTTACGTTAAAATAATAATCATGGACGGACTCAAACAACTAGGTAGAAAAATTTTGTCAGTGTTAGTAGTAATAGCCACAAATTGGAAACAATTTAAGTGTCAGCAAGTTAGTCAATGATCAAATGTAGGATACATCATAGTATGATGAACTGTTCAGCCATTATACATCATGGTACAGAAGAATATTCAACGAACTTGGAAAGGATTCACAATACATAGTTTTGTGTCTTTCTTTAACTTAGCATGGAAAATTCCAAATATTAAGTTTGGTGACTGGACTGTACCCATCATCTAGCTTCAGTGGTTGTTAACTCACAACTAATCTTGTTTCCTCTCTACTCTTCCTGAGTTACTCTCTCTGACTTTTTTCTGGGCCACTGCCCAGGCCCTCACTTGGCCTTGGATGACCTCGTGTAAGCAGCAAGAGGACACAAAACGAGTGTCAGTCCCCAGTCCCTCTGAAGTCCCTCACATATCTGTCCTCCAATCAGCGCTCCAAGGTCACCTTCTTCGACTTTGCTATAGGCGGTATTCTGACCCATGGCTCTCTCATCCCCCTTACCTGGGTTTACTTTTTCCTCCAAACCAGGAATTCCCTTCTAACACAGCATATAATATACTTACTTATTGTATATCATGTCTGTTTGTCCTGCTAAAATACCAACTCCTTGAAGGTGGGAATTCATTCATTCCTCTAGCTCAAGCACTGGGTATGGTAATACTTAGTAACTGTCTGGTAAATTGGTCAATGTTTAGTGAATGAACAAGTCTCAAAGCCTGGTGGGAGCCACCCTGCTCATGCCAGAGGTTTTAACCTCTGTGGCACTTCTATAGTTCTCACTGGTGGAGGGGTCAGCAATGAGCTGGATTTGGTAGCACATGGTTTCAGGCTGAGATCACACCAAGGAGAAGCTAGCTAGCAATTTTCATTACCTAGCTGGTAAGTGATCTTCATTTTTCATTAATTATTTTCAAGTCCTTGGATCTAACCAGGCCTGATGCTTCAGTTATTTTCTATTTTTATTTATCCCACATCCCCACCCCATGCCTCTGGCAACCACCAACCTGTTTTCTCTATCTGTAAGCTTTTTTGTTTGTTTGGTTGGTTGGTTTCACACATAAGGATCATGCTGTATTCGTCTCTCTCTGACTTATTTCACTTAGCATAATGCCCTTGGGGTCCATCCATATTATCACAAATGGTTTCACTCTTTTTTATGGCTGAATAAAATTTCATTGCGTGTGTGTGTGTGTAATTGTGTGATTGTGTGGTGTAAGGTAGTCATCCAGTTTCATTCTTTTGCACGTATCTGTTCAATTTTCCAAATACCATTTATTGAAGAGACTGTCCTTTCCTCATCGAATATTCTTGGCTCCTTTGTTGCAAATTAATTGACAATATATGAAAGGGTTTATTGCTGGGCTCTTTCTTCCATTCCATTGATCTATGTGTCTGTTTCTTTTTTTTTTTTTAAAGATTTTATTTATTTATTTGACACAGAGAGAGAGAGATTACAAGTAGGCAGAGAGACAGGGAGAGAGAGAGGAGGAAGCAGGTTCCCTGCTGAGCAGAGAGCCCGATGCGGGCTCGATCCCAGGACGCTGAGATCATGACCTGAGCTGAAAGCAGAGGCTTTAACCCACTGAGCCACCCAGGCGCCCTATGTGTCTGTTTCTATGCCAATGTTATACTCTTTTAATTACTATAGTTTTGTAACATAGTTTGACATCAGGGAGCATAATGCCTCCAGCCTTGTTCTTTTTTCTCAAGATTGCTTTGGCTGCTTAGGATTTCTCTGTGGTTCCATACAAATATTAAGATTATTTGTTCTATTTCTTGGAAAAAATGCCATTGGAATGTTGATAGGGACTGCAATGAATCTCTAGATTGCTTTGGAAAATATGGATGTTTTAACAATATTCATTCTTCTAATATGTGAGCATGGAATATCTTTTCATTTATTTGTGATTTCTTCCATTTCTTTCATTAATGTCTTATAGTTTTCATTAGACAAATCTTTTATCTCCTTGGTTAAATTTATTTGTAGGTATTTTATACTTTTTGATGCAATTGTAAATAACATTTTTTTAATTTCTCTTTCCAATAGTTCATTATTAGTGTATAGAAACAAAATGGAATTTTATGTACTGATTTTGTATCAAAAAACTTTTCTGAACTTGTTGATTGGCTCTAACAGGTTTTTATTTTGGTGAAGTCTTCAGGATTTTCTACACATAATAACATGTCATCTGCAAATTGTGATAGTTTTACTTCTTCCTTTCCCATTTAGATAACCTTTATGATATTATTAGTTAATTATGGGGTCAACAACTACACAGAGGACGAATTTGTGAGCTGCTTCATTTATAAACTTTTGAGCATCCATTTCTGATTTCGTTTTCTACCTTCCATTTGATAGAACCTCTATGACATGGGCACCTGCCACATACTGTTGGTAAAATGGATAGATGATTAGTTGTTGCCTATGGTAGTGATGAACATTGGTAAGCTGGGTAACCTGATTTTTTCAATAAGATATATTATTAGGATGAATTGTTTCTCTTTTTGTTCTTTACTAATCCAAAGCAAAAATCCTTCCTTTCAGGGCACCTGGGTGGCTCAGGTGGTTAGGCGGCTGCCTTCAGCTCGGGCCATGATCCCAGGGTCCTGGGATCAAGCCCCTCATCGGGCTCCTTGCTTGGCGGGGAGCCTGCTTCTCTCTCTCCCTCTGCCTGCCACTCTGCCTACTTGTGTTCTCTCTGTCAAATAAATAAATAAAATCTTTAAAAAAGAAATCCATCCTTTCTCTTTTTCTTGACCATATACTTAATGAGCACCTACTAGGTAGCGAAGACTCTTCCAGGTACTGGCTGAAACAGTAAACAGCTCAGACAGAGTCCTTGCACTTTTGGAGCTTATATTCTAACGGAAGGTGAATGATGAAAGGGGGTGGAGATAACAATAAATAAACATAAATGAAATAATTTCAGATAAGGGTAAACACTATGAAAAAAATGATGGTTTGAAGATTATCTTAGGGGAAGAGGGTATTACTGTAGACTGGGTAGGCCATGAAGGTTGCAGTGGGTAAATGATGTCTGAATGACAAGAAGGAAATAACTTTGCACAGAAATGAGGGGACTGAGTTTCAGGCAGAGGGAATAATAATGCAAACGTCCCAAGGCTGAAAACGATGGTGACATCTTTGAAGAATAGAAGGAAGACTGGTGTAGCTGGAATGAGGTACCACCTGAAAGACACGGAGTGGTAGGAGGTAAAGAACCAGACGCGAAAAGGCATTAGTTATGGATAGCCCTGTATACAGAGGGAGCTACAAGAGGATTCTGGCTTCCAACAGACGAATGGCGTTTCCTGATTTACAGCAAAAACACGTATACACATACATAAGTACACACACACAAATAAAATAAAGCAGAACACTTTGGCTGCTGCATGGAGAATGGACATGGTAGAGATTCTCATTGGAGACCACTGTCTCCGGGTGGGCATTAATGGTGGCCTTGACAAGAGTGGTAGGAGTAGGGCTACCAAAATAATGTCAGCCAAGAGGGCTTTGAAGTCAGTAAATGAGTGTTTGGAAATGTATACTTGACAGCACTATTTCTTGTAGAATAAGATTACATTCAGAGATCAAAATATCTCATTAGCATGATTTGTGTGAGCAAACAGACTGGATAATTCAGCCTCTAAATGATTTATTAGGCCAGAACCACATGGCTGTTCCCCCAGAGAAGAGAACTGGGTCGTGTCATTGTGTTTCAACATCTGCATTCAGTGACCCCTTGCTGGTAGCCTAAAATCAGCCCCGGTGGGAGTATTTACACAATGGAAGACAGAACTGATTGTTACACATTAACAAACACACTACTGGACAATGTCCTTTACTAATAGAGATGAGGAGATCCTTGAAGAGAGTTTAAATTAAACCACTGACCCAAAGTCACATACCAGAAGATCATGGCAGAACCAGGATGACAGTAGAAATCTCCTAATACACCAAAGACACTCCCTTCCTTCTTCCTTCCCTTCCTTCCCCCCTTCTTTCCTTCCTTCCTTCCTCCCTCCCTCTCTGCCTCCTTCCCTTCCTTTTCCTTCCTTCCTTACAAAAACTTATTTATTTATTTGAGAGAGAGAGTGCACACATACAAGTGGGGGGAGGGGCAGAGGGAGAGAAGCTTCAGGGAGACTCCCCACTGAGCGTGGAGCCCGACTAAGGACTTGATCTCAGGACCCATGAGATCATGATTTGACTCAAAACCAAGAGTCAGACGCTTAACTGACTGGGCCACCCAGGGCCCCAAGACACCCCTTCTGTTAAATTGTACTCTGTTAAAGAGTACAATTATTATGATGAGCAGTAAGTAATGTACAGAATTGTTGAATCACTATACTGTGCACCTGAAATTAATAGAATGCTATAAGTTAACTATACTAGAATTAAAATTAAAAACTTAAAGTCTCTTAACTTTAGAATGCACCATGATCTGAATTTATTTTTAGTTTATTTGATTCATGGTTTAATAATCTCTTTTCTGAATCTCTGTTATTCTATATTTACATATGTACTTTGGATACTGCTCTCCTCGATTATGATGATGAAAAGCATATTTACATCAAGATCATCCTGTTTTTAAAATTAAAAAAGTCAACAATAAAAACAAAAAGTGTGTTTGTATTTCAAATACGATTGGGAAAATGCTAGATAGGTCATGGTGGCAGCAGACTCACAGTGGCCTAGAGAAAGATACATCTGAGCATTTTGGGGGCTCAACTCTTACAGAGGGGTCTGTCTAAACTTTATGAAAGAGTCTATCTGGGTATCTTCACGTACTCATCTTCTAGAAGCAATCTAAAGAGAGGGTTTTGGATTTTCAAACCATGCTGAGGTTCAAATAGTTCCATTTTGTGCTTTAATCATAAAAATAATAATTTAGCTCAGTGCATGTCTCCGTTAATCTACAAGTTGGTATATTTCCTTTTAAACGGTAAATCAAAACAGCTTTTTTGTAAGTCCTATTGGATATTTTGACAGGACTCTCTTGATATTTCTCTCAAATATAATAATCATATTCATCTGTAATCTTATTAGTAGAATTAACAATAGATTTATATGTGGCATTCAGATAATTTCCTATACAGAGTCTCTAAAAATGTCTATATAGTCCTTACAGAATATCTGTACAGAAAATGCTGTATCTAGAAAAAAAAAACATCTCCCCAAATTTTTAACACTAGAAGCAAATGCAACAACAAATGCAATTAAAATCTGTTGTAGTGGGGTGCCTAGGTGGCTCAGTCGGTTAAGAATCTGACTCTTGATTTTGGCTCCAGTCGTGATCTCAGGGATTGGGCCCCACATGGGGCTCTGCACTCAGTGGGGATCTGCTTGAGATTCTGTCTCTTTCCTCTCATGTGCATGAGCGGGCACACTCTCTCTCTCTCTCAAATAAACAAATAAATCTTTCTAAAAAATCTGTTGTAGTAACTACATCTACTACTGTTTGAATTTCACTGCCTTTTTTTCTCACATGCGTCTACGGAGCACATATAAATGGGTGAATCTTCTAAAATACTAAAATTCCTCCTTTGGGATAATCATAACAATAACAATAATGTTAATAATGAATGTTCTTTTTGTTCCTTGAGAACATGCTAAAGAATGGTCACCAAATGTTAAAGTCACCCAGCACAGCTCGTGCTGAATCCACTGTGTGGCTATCGTCCCCACAGAGCTTTAACCACTGTAATCTGATTATAATAAGTGTGTAGCTGGCCAGCTTGCCCGCTGGTGTTCTTTCACTAGTCCCTCATATTCAGACACTTCCTCAAATTTTTCTTTTAACGTATGGGCTACCTTCAAGTCTTTCCCTTTGTCTTTACTCAAACACAGGAAAAGTGCGGGTGGTCCTCAGATTGTGTCTCCTCTGGGCTAGCAGCATTAGAAAGACCTGGGCAAATGGTTAGGAATGCGAGTTCCTAGGCCTTACCCCAGATCTGCAGAATCAGAAACTCTAAGGTTGGGCTCATAAAACTCATCTGTGTTTTAATGGCACTCTGGGTGTTTCCAACGCACACTGAAGGTTGGTAGCAACCACTCCAGATATTTTAAAACCTAACCAGTGGTACCTTAACACTACTAATCATTGGATGAACCTTAATGAAAATCCTTACTTGCACCATCTTATACATGGATGGAATAATCACACAATTTGTTGGCTAAATAGGAACACATCTGAGCATGAAAGCAATGTTATTAAAAACAATGCAGAGGGTGCCTGGGTGGCTCAGTCAGTTAAGCATCTCCCTTCGGCTCAGGTCATCACCCCAGGGTCCTGAGATCAGATCCCAAATTGGGCTCCTTGCTCAGCGGGAAGCCTGCTTCTCCCTCTGCCTGCCACTCCCTCTGCTTGTGCTCTCTCTCTCTCTCTCTCTCTGACAAATAAATAAATAAAATCTTTTTAAAAAATAATGCAGAGACAGGGGCATAACCTGAACTGTTATAGTCAAAACTACAGTCCCTCTAGGTTTCATGAAAACCTGGGCTATCACTTATGGTATCTGGACAAACTAGTCAGGAGAGTGATAGAATTCCATTACAGTACCTGAGTGGTCTCAGTAGATAGAAAATTTCATTTAAGTATGTAAATGGCTGAAAGGAAAGTTTTGAGATATTATCAACTAGGAAGTCATAAGTATTTTGGTCATTTTTAAATTGCCCATAAATATGGGTTCTGACATATTTCTCATGGGAGTGGTCCATATTTGCCACTCTCGTTTCATTATTTCCCATCTCTCTTATAAAATGGATGTACATTAACACTCTCCATGATTTCTCCTTGATTCTAATGACCTTCTAGAAAACCCAAATTTTTTCCCTTGGACTTTATCATCACTGGCCTCTTACCAGCCTCTGAATTGTTTCAGAAGTCCATCAACAAAGAACTGGGGCGTGGTCAGGATAAAGATCTGGAGTGGTTCTTTGGGTCAGCAAGACAGATCTAACAATAAACTCAAAGTTGGACCTAGATGATGTGCCAGGTTGCACCAAAGAAATCTTACACTCAGGCCAAACTTGTTCATTAGCATCAGAGAGCCAAATTTCTTCACTAGATTCTTCAAATAGGACATCGTGTGGATTGAGGGATGTTGAATTAAAAAAAAAAAATGAATTGAGTCCAAACCAATATGCTCTTCTGGGCATGGGACAAGTGGGTGAGATGTCAAAATGGGACTGAACTGCCAGCTAGATGATAGCTTTACAGGGTACAGCTGTGACCACTGCCTACCTGACTCCCCCCAGACTTGGACCACCTAAGAAATGGCGCCCAGCAGAAAAAAGAATTCTACCGTGGTCTTCAATGCGTCAACAGCTGACTAGCTGGGTTGATGGGCCCTGTTGTACTGAACAGAGTGAGCAAGAGCAGCCATAGGTGATGACACATAACTCTGCCAAGCGGCTGTTACATGGTGACAAGAAGTCAGGTCATTCCAGGTAGGATGAACAAGAGGGCTTGCAAATGATAAAGCAGAGGTATGGGTTCCCGGGACACAAGTGAGGCTGCAAGAAGAGTCTAGTATACAGTAACTTCAGAGGATGGTGGTTCTTTTGCAGTACTGGCTCCTCGCTAATTATAATTATGAAATGCCAAGTCACCAAAGACACAGAGTTTTAGCGAACAGGAACTGCAGCCACAAGCCATAAAGCAGTCTTACACAAATGCAACAGGGAAGCAATTTTGATCCTATAGTAAGTGCTGCCATCCTAGTTTTGGGGCAGTTTCACCAATATATTCCTCCAGTGTAAAAAGTTGGCTATTTGGGTTTTATGCATTTTATCCATTTTTCCATTTCTGAAGCATTTCCCTGATTATTTGTTTTTATAGAATATCAATCTGAGAGAAGACGAAAAAATTCAAAGAAATACTAGAGCAATTGGTACATGTGAAACTTGTTTCTGACACATGATGGAGCTGGTCAGATGCAATAACGTAATGCCTGGTTATGATCGGCTGTTGTACGCAGGGGCTCGGGGCTGATGAGGACTCAGATGCCTCCCTGAGACCGTTTACAATGCACATTGACTGGCTTTTCAATGGCTTCCCGCTTTCAGTGTGTATTTTGACTCCTCAATTAGATGGTACACGTCTTGAGAGGTGAAATCATACACATATAAAAGTTTACAGCTTCCATAGCAGCACAAGCTCTTCTTAATCTTGTATTTCTCCTCCAGCTTGCTTCTACCTCCACTGCCCTCCTCCCACTGCCGACTCGCTGCTTCCAGACCCATCCGCTTCCCTGGCTGGGGCACCGCTGTATAATAAAGAATCAGGCTGGCCTTGTCCCTGGTCCCTAGTGGGTGACTCTAAGTCCTTGGAGTTTCACAAATGATAGAAATGTCTTTATTCTGACCAGCCCCTTGGATCATACCTGACCAGCTTCAGGATGGGGGAGAGACCAAGCACACATGATTAAAGGGTTGGGATTTTGAGTTCAACTGACCTCTGGGGAGGGGAGGGAGGCTGAACCTTGAGTTCAATCATGTTGCCCATGATTCAACAAATCAGGCTTATGTAATAAATGTCTAATAAAAACCCTAAACACTGAGGTTCAGGGGAACTTCTTGGTTGGTAAACACACTAGTTCAGGGAGAGTGGCACACCTAGATTCTATGAGGAGAGGGCCTGGAAGCTCTGTGTCCCCAACTCCCCCAAGACCTTGTGCCATCCATCTCTCCATTTGGTTGGCCCTCCTGGTTTGTATCCTTTATAATAAAACTGTAATTACGAGTATAGTGTTTCCCTGAGTTCTGGGAGTCGGTCTAGTGAATCGCTGAGCCTAAAGGGGTCAAGGGAATCCCTGAATTTATATCCAGTCCTTCAGAAATGCAGGTGGCCTGGGAACACCCAAAGTGTGGTTGGCATCTGAAGTAAGGGCAATCTCATTGCAGATGACACCCTCTAACTTATGGGATCTGTGCTAGCTCTCAGTGGT
Source organism: Ailurus styani (assembly GCA_002007465.1). Lineage (NCBI taxonomy): Eukaryota > Metazoa > Chordata > Mammalia > Carnivora > Ailuridae > Ailurus > Ailurus styani. Next base: position 4,448,708 of record LNAC01000210.1, read on the forward strand.
TAGCGCCAGAGGCAAACTGAAGAACTACTAGTTGGGGCTTAAGGGAGTAGGTCAGTGTTAGAATGGGCATCAACCCTGTTTGGTGTCTCTGGTTGGGGCCCTGTGGCCATGAGCTGCTGCAGGTGGCAGGAAGGGGCAGCATGCCATGTAGCAACCACGAAGACTGCGCACGACAAGCAGTCCAGGTAACTGAGCTAGGTGGGCATCTGCTCTTGCTAATCGTTGCTGGTCTGAAACCTATAAATTGTCAATATTCCATTGTGCTTTTTTAACGACAGCTACAGAAAACAGAACATACCTAGAGATGTACAGCTATATACACACTTAGGATACAACCACGCAAGGCAGGATTTGTGCAGGGTGTGTTTATGGAAGAATAAATTGAAAAGGATGCTACTGGATTGCAATCTTAAATAAGTTCTTTTTTTATCCCCCTACTCATCCTGCCTTTGGGGCCAGGAGCTATTTAAAATCTACCAGCCTGTGAATGTTCTGTGGACTGAACTGTCTACTCTAGTGTTCTCTACCCATTTTCTTGCCAGGAGCGAATTTCGTGTAGTACAAATAATTGACATTGCACCCAAAAGTGAAAGCACTGATATATTCCTTAGAATAAATTTTTCCAGCATAAAGTCTAAGCTCCTTTCCTAGCCTAGAGGGCCCTGGCATGACCCAGTCTCTCTCTCTCTCCCCTCCCACATCCTTAGTCTCCATTTGCCTTCTTTACTAGATCCAGCCACGTGGGCTGTCCCTCTGGTCCTCCCTCATGTCCAGTCCATTCCCGTCAGAGACTGGTTCTTGCTGGTTCTAAATCTTTCCATGGCTTGCTCACTTCCTCCCTTGAGGTTCCCACTCAGACTACCTCCCTAGACAGGCTGTTTTTGACAGTCTAATCTAACAGACCCCCGTCCCTGTCTATTCCTTTACCTTGCTTTGTTCTTCCTCCTCATTCCCTGACACGACCTACCTGAAACAGTTACTTGTCTGTTCCCAATGATAGAGCATGGGTTCTGGGAGGGCAGGGCTCTGTCCCCACGTTTTTTGAGCCTAGAACAGTGTCTGGCACACTGTAGGCTTTCAATAAGTGATGGCTGACTAAGTGCAGGGGCCAAAATGGACAATGCGGAGCAAGAAAAGTGTTCTGCTGTGGCTGCTGCAATTTTTACAAAGGTCCAGAGGTGGGGGATATTCAGGGAAGCGGGGGAAGTGACCCGTGTCATGCTGGGAGGGTCTACGCTCTATGTTAATGCCAACCGAGGTGAAACCACTCTTGACAGTCGTTTCCAGAGACTTCCAAATGAGAGGATGCTTAGATGGACAGGGAACGAGTAACGCGAGCTGTGATTTAAGAGAGAAGGGTTTTGGAGGCAGTCCAATGTTTGTCTGAATCCCAGCTTTGCCTCTCATCAGGTATGTGATCAGAGAAGATTATTATTATTTAAGTCTCTTTCTCTGACAATGAAGACAATGACACTTATCTTTTAGGATTTCTGTCAGGATTTGATCAAATCATGTAGAGGAACTAGTGAAATGCCTTTCTCTTGTGGGGAAAAAGAGAGCTGACATTTATGACATGCTTCTGGGGGGAGGAAGGCAGGGCAGTGTGGGTGTAGCATGTGGGGACATATGACTCGGGCAAAGGAGACCCAGAGAGCAGAAGGAGCCACCTGTAACCGGCCTTGTGGACCATGACATCCCAGAAGTCAACAGATTTTCAGGAACAAGAACAGGGAGTCACCCAATGTGACATTTTCAATTTCCCCACGCCCACTGCTATCTGGGAGTTTGAGAGGGTTTTCCCTGCACTCCGCTCACCTCACTGCATAGTAACCTCATGGGAATGAGGAGCCCATTCATCTGCCCCATGTCCCCGAACACAACGTTTGCCTCCACATACCCACTTTCTAAAATGTCGATTCCTCAAGTTACCATGGCTTTTCAAAATCGACTGTCAGAATCACTGGCACACCACCCCGGAATGGGAAAATTTTATTTTTATCTCAATTCCTTTGCAAGAGGAGCCTGTGGTCAGGCTTCCTAGCCCCACACGGCCAGAGCTGACCCCATTTGTGTATCTGGACTGTTACTCCGAAAGAAAGCTATGAAACTTATCCCCCCCCCCCAGGGTGTTTTAGCCCTTCCACATTTTACTAAATACACTATTAATCCTCTTTCACTTCCTCCCTTTTATTTATCTTACCAACAGGACGCAGAGAACCACTTTCATACATCAGGTTTATCTCTTCCCTCTCCTGTTCTGGCCTCTTTGTCACCTCTCTTCAGGGCCTACTGTTTTGGAGAAATGATGTTGACCTTTACTTTTGCCTGGTCCCAAAGCACATGGGCGTGCTATGAATTGTGTTAAAGAAGGCCTGCCCTTGAAGCCATATTTGGCTTAGCCATAACTTTGTGCTTGAAAATTAGATTATAGGGGATGTTGGCACTTTGGCCCAGTTTGTGGCTTCAATACACCGCCAGGAAAAGCATGCCTACTTAACTTTGGAGCTCACAAGGCTTTTTAATGTCCTAACAAACAAGATTTATTTGGATTTAAAATTTATCACCAGGAATGGAAAATTGATGGTTTTGCCAGTGTTAGTAGCCAAGACTTTCAAGGTCCTCTTGAACTCAAATTTATTCTTAGCTCTCCAATAGATGTTCTGTTACATCCTATAAATGTCACCAGGCAGATGCAAATATATATTTTTCTTTCTATTAAGATTTTAGTGTAATTTGTTTACATATTTATGTGCCAGTCATAAATATTTTTAAAAGATATTGTAGTTGTTTACCCCAAAGTTTAATCATTTTTTGGAATCTGGGGTACTTGTTTAGAATTTAAAAGAATGTTATCAATAGCCTCATGGTGAATTGTGTTGGGTTGGGTTGGGAATGACGCTATCTATTGGAATTACAGCAACATCTATTCAACATTACTTAAGGTATTTGGCTTTGGTTTACATCCCTGGTCATGGTTTATGTATCACATAAGATTTAACATAATTTTTCCACATTTTTGTTCGTCAGAGTAATCTGCCCCTCCCACCTCATTGCTTAATAACTCTTTTTTAATTTGCTGAAAAATGTGGGGAGTGATTTGACAATACTATTACATAATGTCAACTGTATTGGTTTAGATTCTGCACAATTACCAACTACTTCTGGAAAAAGGTAACCTATTTTAATTTAAGATACAGGTGCCTTTAGGCTAATGTGATATGTAAAAGAACCCACAATACATTATTTACTATTCATCTCAAAAGGCTTCTTTCCTTAAGGAATAACCACGGGATTTCTTTAAGTAACGATTTCCCCCAATGCATTCAAAGAATGATTCAATTTTCAATACAAAATACATTTATATGCAACATTCCAAAGACATGCCTACTGTAAAAAGTGAGGGAGAGATTATTTTGATGTGTTCTATCAGGTTAGGCAGCTAATTTAGAAAAATTGTATTTATACTGACCACCATTTTATTGCAAAGTCAAATTTTATAGGACAAAAGTAGCTGATGCAATGTGCAGTGTAAACTTTCCACCAGCCAAATCCTGCTTTTAATCCAGCGTCTCCTGTGCTCATTCCCTGAGTCCCATTATCACTTCTTACTGCATAGAATTCCCCTGGAGTAAATGCGCTTATGGCAGCTGGAGCAAGAGCAAGAGCTATTTCTGATGAGATATTTCTGATGTGCCCCGAAGCAGGGGCTGGAGGGCATGGCATTCCCAGCTTCCAGCTGGGGTCAAGGTGCTACAGCTCCATGAAGGAGGCTGCAATGACTTGCAGCCACACGTCACCAGACGGTGCACAGAGCGGCCTGCCACCTGGCCTAGTTCACCCACAGCCCTAGATGGACTCCCCTCAGAGGTGGTCACTGGCAATTTATCCTCAGCCTGGGCTGAAGAGCAAACCCAGGGCTCGCAAGGATGTCTTCTTGAGAGCTTGTTTGGAGGTTCTAGCAGGGGAGCGCAGCTACTCGTATACCCTTGACCGAAGAACGGTCCTCTCCTCTATCGGGGAAGGTCGTCCTCTTTGACCGAGCGTGCAGCTTCGGGAGGGACGCACATGGAGCGGTGAGGGAGGAAGGGGACACCCGCCTAGCCAGCCAGATCAGCCGAATCAACCCTGGCGATCAATGGGGTGACAGATGTCGCAGCCAGATCGCCCTCACATCCACAAGGATGTCTTCTTTATTGAAAAGAAAACAATTTTCTTGCTCCTGAGTTTTTGAGTGCTCCTGACACCTAAAAGCCAACCTGACATTTGAGAGAACGGGTCTTTCCTGGCCTCCCTGCTGTCACATGCACATAAAGACCACTTAGATTTTTTCCCGCTTATTGCCTGGCACACTCAGCCCAGCAAGCACTCAGACATCTGAGGATGATGGCTGGACACAGGCGAAAATGTGGATAGACTTTTACCATCATCACACCCCCACCTGCTTCTTCTGGTTAGTCACTGACTACGTACAATTGTTTCCTATTACCTCTCTTCTCTCATACCCTTTTCCTCTACCATAGTGCTGCCAGGGTGCTTCGAACCATCATCATGGGGGGTTGGGTCCTGGATGGCTCAGTGGGCTAAACATCGGGGCTCTTGGTTTGGGTTCAGGTCTTGATCTCAGGGTCGTCGGATCGAGCCATGCATCACGCTTCACCCTCAGCGGGGAGTCTGCATGAGATTCTCTTTTTCCCTCTCTTTCTGCCCCACCTGCTTGGGCTCTCTCTCTCAAATAAGTAAATAAATACTAAAAAATAATAATAATAATAATAAACCCAAAACCATCACCATTGGCTGCTCTTCTGCTCAAACACCACCACTTTCTAAATGATCAAATCTACACTTTCTGGTCTCTTGGTATAACATCAAAGGCCAACCAGTATGTAGCCACCTGACCTCATCGACAGCTACCTTCCCTTGGATCTTGCTCAGCATCTCACCCTCCCTCATCACTCCTTATAACACTGAAGAATGCATAATGGGGAGGGCAAAAGAGAGGGAGCCTCCTGGCAGTTGATCTTGGGTGAGTCACTTTTGTTCTCTGATCTTCCCTTAGGAGAGGGATTCCTGAGCTGGAGGGAGGTTGGACTCGTTTTTTGCAACCCTGAGATTCCCTAAAGCTTAGGCTTTATCATCTCAACTCCTCCTAGGTTTGTGGGCAAAAAAAGTCAGAATGGATATGAAAGAAAAAGTAAAGGAGAAACGATTAATAACATCAAAATTGGCACTATTTTAATCCTATAATACCCTAAATAGTTCATTACCCTTTCATATTCATTATTTCATTCTATTCTCTCATAAACCCTGTGAAGGATGGCCCCAGGTATCCCCAAGACACAAGAGAGGAAAATTGAGATACAGCTTCACCAGTGTCACAGAGATAATGAGAAAGTCAGAACTAGAATATAGGATTCTGATTTCCTGTTTCCAAGACGCATTCTTGTGTTTGTGAAGTATCAGAATCCTTTTCACGATCATATCTTAGAAAAGGGTCCTACATAGTGCTCTAAGTATAGACACCTCTAAAATGCTTGAAGTTAGACCTAAAAACTCAACTTGTGATCAATGAAATGTGTATAATGACACCTTAACGATAAGACATCTTTCAGAACAACGGTAACCCCCACTATGAATTAATCAATGGAACTAACACATCTAAAAGCAGCTCTGTCAACCAGGAGGCGGGTAGACAGCCAGGAACCCATGGAGCAGAAGGCAGCAGAACGGGTCTGTGTGCCTGACACTCTCCTGGGGATATGCGGCTAGGCTCTGCATGTTCCTCGTGGAAGAAAAAATGAGAGTGGTAGTAATAATCATGAGTTAGAAAAAAAATATAATGGTCCAGGCGCTGCCATCTTTACATCTTTTATTTCACTGTATTTAAGGGAACTCCCCCACCCTGGCTGTTTTCCCTTCCCTGCTTAATTTTCTCTGTAGCAACCAACATTATCTAGCAGACTGTTATTGACTTCTTGATTGCCTGTTAATAGAACATAAACTCCACGAGGGTAGGGATTTTTGTCCGTTTTGTTGGCTGCTGGTCCTCAGTGCCTAAAGCAACGCCCAGCACCTGGTGTTTAATAAGTAATTGGAAAGGACAATGAAAGAATGAACTTTCACAATAACCCTAAGGTAGGTGCTAGTCCGAGCTCATTTTACACAGAAGCAAACCGACACTCGGAGGGATTGTTTGCCAAGATCACAGAGCTGGTCGCTGGTAGCGCCGGAGCTCACACGCAGGAGGGACGCTCTCTGTTAAACTGTAGTTAACAAGGCAACAATGAGGTTGCATCAGCTTATCTTCATCTGATCCACTAAACATTCAAATCATGCAACCAGCTAACTCCCTTTGCTCCAAACCTCTGCTCATTAAGCAACCTTTTGATTATAATCTGGCTTCTCAGGAAAAAAAAAAAATACACTGACCAGCCATCATGCATGTCTGTTCTGCTTGGAAATTATAATTTATCTCATTACATCAATCCATAGGCATTCTGATTTTTCCACATTTCTACCTCTTGACTCTGATTACTGTGCTCCCAGCTCAGTTCATTCTGTGTCCTCTGATGGTATCAAGTGTCTGAGACTGCAAAGTTACGCGCAGGATCTAGAACTTTATCACCTAAGGCCTGTCAGGAATGCTGTCTCTGGAAAACCACCTGGTGACCTGCGGTGAGTCAGCTTCCCCAGCAGGCAGCCCTGTATCACTGTATTCCCATCTGACCCCGCAGAAAGCATTTTTAGCAGAGCACTATTCTGACCGCAGTTATCTGGCATAATTTGGGAATGACAGCGATGAACATGAATTGTGAAATGAAGCTCATCGGTATCATGCTGGCTTAGCCAGAGGACAAAAGGAAGCCATAGTTTTAGTTCAGGTTTTACTAGCAAGGTTCAACTGGAAACTCGAAGCAAGTCAGACAGTTTTCATGTCTGCACACGAAGAACTCAAAGAACAGTGCAGCTAGATAGAATGAAATTTTTAAATCTAGAGCTTAGTAATTCCTGTAGCCTGAGTACCTAACAATATTCTTAATATCAGAGTAGGACATTGTACATTCCCAAACATGCCAGGATTCCAGAAATGACTCCTGCAACCTTAACTGCATGTATCTTTTTGGGGGGAAACTGTTATTTTTTCCTTGACATATCGTATTCCTGGACTCCAGACACGGGAGTTCAAAGCCATAGATCAGAATTTTCATTTAAGTACACATGACACCCTTGACACTTCAAATTGTTCGTGCTTGTTTACCATGATACATGTGAATTTAGAGTTTTAAATCTTAAAATAAATTTGTCAATCTGTGCATTATTCTAGAAGGTAAGGAGCAGGAAAGAAAATGTTCTCTACAGGAAAGAAACTGTGGAAAATATTTGCATACTATTTTTTAAAAATACAAAGTTTTCATTTAAAAAAATCTATCATTGAAAGGGTTTAAATAGGATGCTTCTTAAAAACAACTGTGTCCACTTAAGACAGTGATAAATGATGAAAGCAGCTGAGGAGTTCCGGGCACAAAAGCCCGTGAGTGTGCAAGGAGAAACCCTTGCCCCAACACTCCCACAGCTGGTGCCTGCACAGAAATCATTTCTGACCTGGGCATTTTTAGGTAATATAGTATTATTCTTGCAAAGTGTCCAATTTATCATGAAAACTATCCATTATTTTAAACTAGAAAATAATGATAATATATAGGATGTCTCTAGAAGGACACAGAGAGAAGTCTATTTTAAATTAATTACAAGTTAAATATCTTCTGTTTGCTGACAAGTTTTCAGTGATTATGCAACGAATATTCTTCTGTTCTACATTAGTCTCTTCATGAAAGCGTTTAGCCTGCTTTCCTTGTTCTCTTTGCAAACTTTCCAGGCATCTCCTGTGTGATGCAGAAAATGTAGTTTCTCCTAGCTTAATGGCGAATTACAGCAACAGACAGGGGAAATAAGAAAATCCAACTAAAATTGCAAATAAGTAATGAAGGGCTATGTGAGCTTTAACTACAATTTCACACCCTGTTGCAACTGTTTTTTAATAAAGCCTTTGTCGGCAATTCCTTTTGCTAATTTTAGTTTGATATTTTGATGTTTACTAGGGATCTACTTTGCAGAAAGTAGCTTTGGGTTATGTATACGGTTTTCATTAGCAGAGATGTCTTTATCGGAGTCACCCAACTCCAATCTCATCTTTGCTCTATGTTCAAAACAAACACATTCTTCTACTGTTGAAATAACTCAAATACAATCTACCATGGTGTTCTCAACTATCGTTTTAGGATTTCTTTTAGGATAAAAAGATGAAAGAGAATGCCAGCTTTTATAAGAACATCCCTCCTCCTGTTGTACAGCCTTATTTACAGCTGTCATAGGAGGGATGCACCCACTTGATCTGGGAGGGTGTACTTTGCTGGAATGTTTGCTTTTGATAAATAGCAATAAAAACAATCTATTGGGGTGCCTCAGTGGTGCAGTCGGTTGAGCGTCTGACTATTGGTTTAGGTTCAAGTCATGATCTCAGGGTCATGAAATCAAGCCCTATGTTGGGCTCTGTGCTCAGCATGGAGTCTGCTTCTGTCCCACCCCCCCCTCTCTCTAATAAATAAATAAATCTTAAAAAAAAATCTATTGAGCAGTCACTTCTAGAAAGGATATCTATATTGGTAGTTCCAATAACCATAAAAAGAAAAGTTATTTTGTCACTTTGGCTAATTTTGGAAGAAAACATTTTCTGGCTCTATAAAACCAACATTATGACTTCTTTTTCATAGTAAACAAAAAATGTATAACATGACTACTTGGTCCTATAGAAAATTACCCACATGCCAATTGAACTGAGCTTGACTAAAAGCAAGGACGGTTAACTGTAGTCTTTGACGGCTATTCAAAACCTCAACTTCCCCCAAATTTCCAAGCTATAATGCAATACTTGATCTATTGAATTTTGTGAAGTGACTCTAGAGGCTTCTATTATGTATAGATTGGAAACCAATTTACAATGTTAGATATATACTTTTATCTCTGAAAGCCCTTTGAGAGAATGTGTAAAATACTACATCAAGGATTGTTGGAAACACTGAAGGATTTCATGATGTAAAAATACATCAATTGTCATTTAACTTGAACAAAATGGTTCCTTACTTTCCCATATACATTTTAACCATCTTTTCCACAAACTTGTTCAATAAATACTGCATGAAACAAGCATTTTGCACTTTGTCCCATAGATGCAATTTGCCAGCCTGATTGATTTCTTTCTCTATAACCTCACCTGATTTCTACATACTCTATATTTTCTCCTTTATTAAAGGTGATGTAATCTTAGCTTCTATCTCATTCATATCTACCAAACTACTGAGAACAAGAGAGAGATGAAAAGATGAAGATAGGAAAGGATAAGATTTCACAAAGCAGATTTGCAACCAAGTATAAAAATCTGACAAATATTCATAAAGCTGATATGGAAGATTAATGAAACAATGACTTTATATGAAGAAAAGAAATCTGGAAATAGAAATAAACTAAGACATCTACTTGGAAAAACTAAGAATGAGAAATTGAACAGTCAGAACAAATTATTTATTCTGGGGAGACTCACTATGTTACTCTGGTTTAAATAGATAAAAAAATCTGCATGTTGCCAGATGGAGAAATTGCATTCACTGGTATTCACCGATGTTTCTACCTAATTCTTCTTAGTGCCCTATCTTACACTAATGATATAAACTAATTTCTATTACTTCTTAGATAGTACTTGATTAGACAAAGAGTAAGACAGAAAAGAGATGGTTGACATGGGTTGTTGATCTAAATCTGACTCCAGCTTTGGCTCAATTTTCTTTGCATTTCCCTGAGTAGACCAGAGCTGGCCACTTAATCACAACCAACCAACCCATATTTTCAGTGACAAATTATGTCCTGCAAATTAAATTTAGTTGACACTGTAGGACTATCTGATGGCCACCTGAATGAGCAGAATTTTTTAAGCTTGGTATGTGATCCTCTTATGAACCTTTGGCTTCCAAGTCCATCCAGACTTGTGGTTTTGATTATAAAACCACAGAATAGCAGAGTTTGAAGGGTCTTTTGATAGATTGGATAGATTGAATTCAACCCCTTTGTTTTTCATTAAAAGAAAGCAGGAGGAGGTTAAATAACCTGGGTATGCTCTCTTGTGTCCCTTCATCTCTAACTCAGTCTTCTATGTACAAGAGGTCAATTTAAGATCTACTGGACCCTCTGATCAGAGGCTCCACCTGAATGTGTGTAGACTGAAGAGTTATAGAGAATGGGAGGAAGTTCTTCCTTACTAGAGGTCTTCAAATAGTTTTAAGAATTAAGGTAGACAAGACTGTCTTTTCTTTTTTAGCAGATGAAGACATTGAGGCAGAGAGCTTAAGCAAATTGTCCAAAGTTACACAGCTAGGAAGTAACCACTCTGGGATGTAAACTCAGTCAGTCAAATACCTGTGCTTTTCTTGTGCAAATTTTTGCTTTCTAGTTATCATCTGCGTTATTAGGAAGCTAAGCTAAGTCACTAAAGAGATATCATTACTTATTTCTTATTCATTTGTTTGTTCATTCAGCCATCCATTCAATCAGCAAATATTTACTAAGCATCTAGTAAGTGCCAGCCACTTCTCTAAGTCCTGATGATACAGCAATGAACAAAACAAAGTCGTTGCTCTAACACAGATTATATTCATTTTGAGGGAGACACACAATAAAAAATATACAGTATAATATCAGATAGCAATAAGTGTTTTGGGAAAGTAAGAAAGCAGACTAAGAGGATTAAGAATGATATAGTGGTGTTGGGGGGTCCTGGGTGGCCCAGTGGGTAAAGGTCTGACTCTTAGTGGTGGCTCGGGTCATGATCATAGGGTCATGGGATCAGGCCCATGGAATTGGGCTCTGTTGGGCTCTGCACTCAGTGAGGAGTCTGCCTAAGGGTCTCTCCCTCTGCCCCTCCCCCTCCTTCTCAAAAAAATAAATACATCCTAAAAAAAAGAGAAAGAAATAAAGAATGATATAGCGGGGAGAAGGGATTTTTTTGAAAAGGTGACCAGAGAAAGCCTCTCTGAGTAATAATTTAAGCAGAGACATGCAGAATATGAATGATAAGTAGAATGTTGCAGGCTGAGAGAAGAACAAATGCAAAGGTCCTCAGGTAGAAACAATCCCGGTCATTACAGAAACAGTAAGGCCAATATGGCTGGAGCCAATGGATGAGGGAGGGCCAGAGGATGGCAGGTGTCAAAGTGTAGAGGCCTGGACAAGAAGTCTGAATTTTATTCTACATGCTAGGAAGTCAGTGGAGGGTTCTGAGCAGGGGAGTGACATATTCTGACTTACAGTTTTAAAACGATCACTTTGTTCTCTGAGGAATAACCAGTAGAGGGCCAAGCACAGAGGCAGAAAGACCAGTTTAGGGGCATCTGCCGCAGTTTAGGGGAGAGCTGAAGGACTAGAGTGATAGAAGTCTCAGGCAGCAGTAGATTCACATCTCTTTTGTTGGATTGTGGAGGTAGATGAGACATTTTGATGAAGTGCATGTTGCATATAAGAGAGAGAAGAATGAGGAGTCCTTACTTCCAGCAAAGGTTTAAAACTCCTTTCCAATTATGTGCTTAAAAAAAAAAAGCATCCAGTGCATGTGCAGAAAATGGGGAATACATCTGGTGTCTAAGGAAGCATGTGACTAGTATTTATCCCTGATTCGAGAGAGGGAGGTTCTAAAACCCTTGGAATTTCCCTATGGATAGAAGCGTCTTTGTTATTCATAAGCCATCCCGCCCGCATCACACCTGGGTTTATGTTAAGAGATGACACCACTCTGGGTGGGGGCTGGTCACGGGTAAGAACACCTGTGGGATTATAGGGTTGGGGCTTCGAGTTAGCCCAGCCTTCGGGGAGAGGAAAGGGGCAGAAGTCTGAGCTCAGTATCATGGCAAATGATTAAGTCAGTCATGCCTATGTAATGAAACCCCAGTGAAGACTCTGGGCATTAAAACTCAATGGAGACTCCCGGACATTGTTGTTCTGGGATGGTGATGTGCTCTGCTCCAGAAAAAAGGCCCAGAAGCACTGTTTGAAACCCACCCACATCTTGCCCCATGTGTCTCTTCATTTGGCTATCCTTGATCCACATCCTTTAAAATAAAACTGTAATTTGGAAGTATAGTGCTTTTCTGAGTTTTGTATGTCAGTCTAGTGAATTCTCAAACCCGAAGGAGCCATGGAAAACCAAATGTGAAGCCAGTTTTTCAGAAGCAGTTAGCACCTGAAGTCAGGGCAGTCTTATTGAGGACCATGCCCTCTAACTTGTGGGGTCTGAGCTAACTCTGGGTGGTTAACATCAGAATGGTGCTGCAAATCATCTGTTTTCTGGGGTTCCATGACTGTCCAATGAGCATGTAGTGGAGGCCGTCCTGCTCACGCCAGGATGGTATTATTACTACCCCCCTGGGGGTCAGAAGAGCATCCCTGGTCACTGCCACTGTACAAGACAGAATGGACCTGGGCAGAGTGATTTATCCATAGCCAAGCTGTAATGGGAAGGGAGCCTTTTAGTCCCGTCATCCTGCTGTCCTAAACAATGAGCAAATCCAAGTAAATATTACATGTTAACACTGATTTACTGTGGAAAAGTCTCTTACCACTTTCCTTTAGTGTGTTGTCCCCCATGTGGAATTTTCATTCAAATATCAGTAGCTCTACTAATACTTTGAAATAAATTTGTTATTATCAGTTAGCAATCATGCATCTTATGTAAGATTTCAAAAGTCTATCTTCAGTTTTGGTCAGTCTTCCCTCCTAAATCCAGTTTTGTTATTTCTAAGAACCAACGGAATCATTGCTGAGGGTCCCAATACCTGGAATGGACTGGCAACCAAAATCGCTCTTTCCCCAAATGTTTTGGGGGAGGAAATAACTACGGATACTTCAGTCAATAAAAGTATTCTTCTAGTTACCCAAACTCAAAGCCTTAGTCTTCTTTTCTCTTCTCCTAAATGCATTATCAGCATTTTTCTTACTTTAATTTGCACCTGGAATTAGGGAGTTAAAAATGAGTGTGGATGAACCTTGGAAATCAGTTATTTCTTGACTCTGTTCAACAAATGTTTGTTGAGAACGTTTTTATTCCAGGAGCTGTTCTAGGTACTGGGGAAAGAGTGACAAGGACCATCAAGGGTCCAGTGTCCAGGGAAGCAGAGATAATTTTTAAAAGTAGTTAAATGAACTGACAGGGAAATCACTTCAAATTGGGGTGCAGGCCTTGGGTAAGAAATAACAAAGTACCCCTGAGTCTTCTTTAGCTGGGTTGGCCAGGAAAGGAGGATTTTAATTTCTGAAGATAAGTATTCCAGGTGAAGGGAAGAGCTGAAGACAAGGTTGGCAGAACTGGAAACCTTAGAAAACCAGGAAGGCTGGACCCTGGGAGGGGGCTGGTCCCCCCTAGTTCATGTGTGGTGGAAATGAGGACAACTGCTCATCCTCACTCTTGGTCAAGTCTTTCCACCACACCTATCCCTTGCTTTCTATTATATGTTCCTTCCATCACATTTTGCGTTAGCATGTTGATCATTAGATCCTCTAGCCTCTTGCCTCTTTACTACATCCTACTATGAACTATTTGATGCTTTATATTAAAAAAATCACGTAATTCCTCTACTTAAAAGTCATCAATGTCTTTCCTTTGTAGGATCAAGCAGAAACTTCTTACCTTGAGCGGTTAAGTACTGCTACCAGGTAGCCCCAACCTAATCCAGGTGGGTGGGTTCATCTGTGCTTTGATATGAATTACTCAAATCTGCTGCTTCCTTTCATACACAGTGTCTTCTCCTCAACCTGCATGATAGCTCCTCATCTGTTGCTCATCAAAATGGCACTGCCTGGTATTATCAACCAGCCTTCAGGACAACATATCATGCTCTTCCAATTAGGCCCTAGATTCTTGAAGCAGGAAATTTATTTGTCCCCCCCACCCACCATATCCAACCCATTGCTGCAGACATGGTAGTCACTAAATTAAAGTTGATTAAATAATAGTCTTTTGAGCCCTGAAATGCTATTGTGATCCTAACTTATATATATTTTAAAATTGAATGTAACATTTACCATATATCAGATACTCTATAAATATTAACTTGTTTAACCTTCATAAAAACCCTCTATGTAGAGATGTTTACCCATTTTACAGATGAAGACACTGAGACATAGGAAGGTTAAGTTAGCTGCCCAAGGCTCTGGAAGTCCCCACTCCACGTCTAAAGCACTAGGCCACACTGTGACTCTCTTACGCACACAACACCCCTCCCCCAACTCTCTTTCAACACACCAGACTCTTACATTATTCTTGGTTTCTTGGGCACAAGTGAGTCATACACTAGAAAACAAAGTGAGGAAAACATGCTACTCTCAAGTAAGAATCAATTTTACAATCCAATAAAATGAGTTATCTTATTTATCTGTCAGCGCTAAGTCTTTGTCTTCTAATGATATTTTCAAACTGAATTTAGGGCTTCCAAAAAGTACTAGGCCCTCAGCTCAGGAAACAGAAATTCTCTGAGGCCCCGCGGCACAGGTGCAGCCTGAGACAGCGGAAATTTCCCGACCCCTGCCAGAATCACAGATGAATTTTCTCTCAGGATATCAGGCTTCAGGTCTTAAAGGAAAATTCATGATCTGGTCCCTAATCAGCGTTGTCCTACAGAGATGGCGGGCAGCACAGAGGTTTACATATGAACAGGAGACCACGGCGATTTAACAGCCAGACTCCAGCCAGGGTTGGTGGAAGGCGCAGTCCATACATGTCTTCCCAGTGAAGGCAAAGGAAATAGTCAAATTCTGACCACTCCAAAACACCTGCCACAACTGCTTCCCATTTGTAATATAAAACAAAGAGTAACTTAAACTTTGATATAAAATACTGTAGATATTAGAATTGTCAGAATTTTAGAACTGGGACAGAAGAGACTTTGGAAACCCCTCAGATTCTCACATGAATGACAACTTCATGTGCCTGGAAGTCAAACCTCTTCTAAGTCAGAGACAGATCCAGGGCCAACCGCTTTTATAGTACAACTTGCCACCCAAAGAGTTAGAAGAAAACCCTTGGCAATTATCTCTTGGTAAAGTTACACGCACCTATGCAAATAAACCACACTTGAGTTCGGCTATTTTTGAACTTCAGATTCCGGTGAACTGGTGTTTTTATGTCAGCAGGATTTGAAATGCTTATCAATAAGCTCAGAGTAACATAAACACCTTGAAACCTTTCTCAAGAGTTCCTCATGACAGTGGTACACCAATGCAGAAGGAAATTTCGAGAGCTAGAATATTTCGTCTAAAGCAGAATGTGTGTGCTTTTCACTGGGACTTTTTCAAATGCTGAAAGAGATGGAAAAGGTGATTCCATGACCAAAATGTGCAGTAAGTTCTTCACCTGAAGGAGCTTAGAAGGCAGTCTTTGGAAAATGAAATTGACTTCCTTTGTTGTTCTCATCAGAGCCAAGAAAAAGACAAAGCATGCCCTTCCCATCCCTTGGGGTGAGCATATTAAGTAAGCGAGGTAAAATCTGTTCTTATACAATCTTTGTTCTGACTCAATGGCAACTCCTATGACTCCCCTTCACACTGTCCCCATGTGCTCTTGGGGACACTCCTGGCAGTATCTCACCATACTCTCCGCAGGAAGATCTGTCCTAACATCACTTGTAAAACTCAGATGGATTCATCAATTATTTTAAGCAATTAAAATAGGTAAGTGAGCTCCTGACTTCTGGGTTAACAAAGAAACAGGTGGCAAATGGGCTTGAGTTTGAGTCAGGCCACAAGAGAGGAAGGTTCCTCTGCCCCATCTGTCCCAGTGGTGACTCACTTGACTATGTAAGGACTGTGGGGGACTTTTTAGGATCTGCCTTCTGCTCTGAACTGGAAGCTCTGTGACAGGCCACACCTGTCCTGATATCCTCTGTCCCCCTTTCCAGGGGTTAGCACAGTGCCTGGGACATGGCAGATACTAAGTGTTTACTGAACGAATGCAAGTTGGCCATTGCCTAACGTCAAAGAGGACCACTATGCAGAATCGGTAATGTGTTTGAACATTAAAAGGCTTAAGAATGCTCTGAACCTGAAAGTAGTATTTAATTGAGTCATATTAAGTAGCTAAATATTTTAAGTACAAGTGCAAGGACGAAACACTTACTGAGCAATAGCCCTGAACCAGACATCATGTTAAGCACTAGGATATACAGGATTTTGTTTAAACCGTACAAGAATCTTATTAAAGAGTATTACCTCCATTTACAGATGGGGTAACAGACTCAGAGAGCTGAGGTAGAGCCACCATTCTTTCAGCAAACCCCTTGATCTCTAAATCCCCCAAAAGGCAATGGATTCCATTAATATGACATTAAAAGACTAATCTTTGACATACAAGTGCTAAATCACGTTTGTAAAGTTCAGCACTTATTTTTTTAGAAATTCCCTTAGCTAAACCTAGTCCAAAACCCAATGGCAATTGGCTTCCCTGATAACCTTATCTAACACAAGAGCAGCTTAATTACCATCTCCGCTAATGACTCATGATATGGCATGGGTGATGACTAGTCTATTAAAATCCACTAGACAGAAGTCATGTGGCTTTACAGTATATAGTTCTCATTCCCACAACTTAAATTTTGATGGTATCTGTTGCCCTCTGGAAGAAAGCCAGTATTTCTGAATAAAATGTATCAGTCCTAACAATGTGGACATGATTATTCCAGAAAGCCAACTGAGAATTGAACAAGATATTACAGTAATGAGTAGGACTGGGAAACCAGAATTTTCTTCAGCACAGTAGGAAGAAATCCTTTTATTAAGGTTATGAGAATCGGAGACATGAGCGTCCCTTTGTAAGTTCAAAATAAATTACTTAGGATGGGTCACCATTTCAAAGAGGCTTCTGGATGTTGAACAAAATCCAAATCATTTTGCTGTAAACATTTGGGTTTGCAACGTAATTCCATACTAAAGCTTATTAATCAATATTAGGTCACAAGATATCCAAAAGCTGACCAAAGCACTTCTAGGTTCAGCCGCTGATGAGAAGTTAAAATTGTCTTTTAGAGTCCTATGAAAATTGTTTTCTCCCTTCTGGTTCTACTTTTTGTTAAGTAAAATCTGTGTGGAAGACTCTTGATATTATAATCATCATCATCATTGGTAATTATTAGTGTTAATTAATAGTTATACCTCTTTATCTTTTAGCCTAAGGGCATGCTTTTTCTAATTTACTCACTGTATGTAGTAACCCTTGATTAGCCTTGTCCTAATCGGTAATGTCATGTATCATGTGTTCTCTAGTGACTTAATAAATATTTATACTCATTTAATAAATCTTTATTGAGTATCTATTATATACCAGGAACTGTTCTATCCTCCTGGGGCATCGTAGAGAATAAAAAAGACTGAAATCTTATCTTTGTGATAGTTTACCTTTTCTAGTGGACTGATCACCTTTCTTCCACTTACTCTTGTGGAACCCCAATGATTTCAGTTGAGCTACCACCTTCCCTTGTCTTTAGTAAATCCTCTACCTACATCTTTTTTTTTTAATTATTATTATTGAACACATAAAAGTAAGTATATTTTTAAAAAATTGGTCAAACTGTCCTGTTAGTTATCATTTTAAAGGAATTTACAGGGCTGTTATAGATTATTCTTTTGGAATAATTCAGTTTATAGCAAATGCCTAAACTGGTTTCTTCATTGCACAGTATTTTCTCTTAAAATGGGTGCTTTAAAACAACTACACACCTATTAAAATCCTAATTTCTTTGCTTAATTAAAATGTTAATACTCTGACAACACAGATCTGAAATGGTGAGACCAGCAACTTCCCCTCCCACCTTACAACAAATTAAATTGAGACAAAATTACAAACACATTTCACTACATGATTATTATTAATAAAACTCAGTTTCTTTTTCCTCTACCTACATCTTTTCGCATCCACCTTCACTACATCCTTTCCTCCTTCCAAAGATGTCTTTTGATTTGGGTTTTTTTTCCCTATCTTTTCTCCAACACATTCTTCTCAATCTTCAGTGGCATTTCATATCAGCTTTCTTCAAGGTTACTGGGTAATGAACTCATTCTACCTGTTCTTTTTCTTGCTCCCAGATGGCCCCCTGGTAACCATTTCTTACTCTACCATGGAACATGCTTTCTAAAATCTATGTCCGACTTTGTCTCTCTGCTTTAAGATCTCTGAAGGACTTCCTCTAGCTTTCAGGATAAAGTAGACTCCCAAGCAAGAGGCCCTTGTGATCTGGATCCTGGTGGTTCCTTTACCTCCCGCCCCCTTGCTTAGCCCCACTCTTTCTCTAGATAGGCCCAACTTCCCCCTCCACCCATTCGATCCTCATTTCCCTGACTTACTCAAGCATCTGACATGACCTTAGGAAGCCTCCCTTCCCAGGCTGTCTGCTCCATGGTGGCCTCCGCCACTGCAAAGAGCCATCACCTCTCCTTTGTTGGAGTTCTCTGTCTCCTGAAGGAAGCTCAAACTGAACCCTAGGCAGCCCAGTGCCTGCAGCGCAGTAAGCACTCAGCCTGTGTTTGTTTGGTGAACCAACGTTTCGCCAATGGGAAATAATTTATTGGCTGCATTTTTAAGGCATCTTACATCGTACCTCAACTTTTGCAGCTGAGAGACTAAGAATTCTAATTCTTTAAAATACTGGAGACATCCTTTCTTCCTTCCAAAGATGTCTTCTGATTTGGGGTTTTTTCCCCTACCTTTTCTCCAACACTTGACTTACATAATAATTGATCTTAGTCAAGTTTTGCCCGATTCTTCAGTAGATGAAGCATAGCTTAAATGTAGAAATCATAGCCATTGGCCCCAGAAAAATTTGTAGCTGGGTCCCGGTTCAAGCACTTAATTTGCCGAGCACCTTGGATAAATAATGAACTCCTCTGAACCTCAGTTTCCATAAAATGGGTATAATTAAATAACATGCAAAGCTGCTGGCCCATATCATAAATTTTGTTGCCTTTCTTCTTGGCTCTGCAAACTTTCCCTTTAAGATATACACCTCGTCTAGAATATATTTCCTTCCATCCCTTCTGTCGAAATCCTTTTCAAGGTCCAACTCTCCTCATCATCTTCTCTGTGCCACTGACCCCAGTCCCTTCAGCCACAAAGACCTGTCGTGTCATTTGTGCCCCAGTGGTTCCATGTCTTATTCATTCTGCCCAACAAATCTATACTAAGTAACTACTGTGTGCTTGTCATGAATTTAGGTGCTGGGAATACAGCAGTGATCCAACCAGGTGTGTAGATGCTGATGTCATCAATCACACATCAATACGTATAAAAACAACATTAGGAGAATAAACACATCAATACGTATAAAAACAATATTAGGGTCAGATTAATATAGGTGCTCGAAGGGGGGACAGGAGAGGAGTAACTGGAATGGGGGTGTGAGGGAAGGGGCCAGGCATGGAAAGAGTTAGGAACAGCAACTGCAAAGAGCAGACACCTCCGTGCCAAGGCTCTGGCCAGGGAAGATGTGAAAATTTCCCAGGAAAGGGCCAACGTGGTTGAACTGTAGTTGGCTAAGGAAGGTGGAATGAGGCGAGACCGGTGAAGTTGTCTGGGCCAGATGGTATAAGGGGCCATGGGAAAGAGTGTGGATCTTATTCCAAGTACCACTGAAGGGTTTCAGGCAGGGGCAGGACAGTGTCATTTGAGATTTCTCCAGCAGCTGTGTGTTGGTATGTCTACTCGACCTCTCACCAGAGTTCTGACTTGCGCTATTGTTTCCAGTGACGGTAGCTATCTTTTCTATCAGACTGTGGTTCTGTGAGGCCAGTGACCAAATTTTATCTTGTTTTGATCAGTACCTTGTACACAGTGCTCCCTGGAAAATTCTTGCCAAATTAAATTGAAATATCCTGCAGCCTCTGTCTTACTTGCTTGCAATTGTAATAATTATAATTGCAATATTTTGAATCACTGTAGGAAGCTTGCAGCTGCCACCCAGCTCTGAACGAGCACATTTTTCCTATTTGAATTCCTCTCAGGCCTTCCTGCAACCGTAGGGCTGTCAGCTGACTTCCTGTCTCCCGGCCAGGTCCACTCCCTGCCCTGGACTGAATGTGTATCGTTTCCCCCCACCCCCCACTGTCTGCAGAGCACGAGGCCCACTGCTGGGGGTGCTGGGTGCAGCCGGCCTGGCTGGCTCTCAAAGGAAGCACGGCTTCTAGCTTTGGACACCACATGGGATCAGATAAAAACAGAGCACTTAGTGACCATTTGCATGTGCCGGGCACATTACAGACACAGTGTGCCTTTCCACTGGCTCTGCAACTTTGGGCAAGTCATCAGTCTTCTCTAAGCCTGCTTCCTCATGGGCAGAATGGTGACACTCTTAGCAGAGTGCCTCCCAGGGTTGTCCCAGGGCCGTAAAAGAGATCATACATGGCAGACACTTAGCACAGCACCTGGCACAGAGTCAGCACTCATCAAACGTCAGTTCTATCAGCAGTAGTGCTGTTAGGGCACGTGAGTTCATTTAGTCCTCATAGCAACTCTGCAAGGAAAGTCTTCTTATATCCAGGGCCAACATTTAGCTGGAACACATAGATATGGCTGTTCTAGTTGCTAAGACTATTGCAATATTACGTAGCTGCCGATTAGCCACTGTCCCAGCCCTCCGAAGACCCCTCTTCCCCTAGGACCCTGCAGCCTTCTCTGCCCAGGTGTTTTCCCTAGGACCCTCGAATGCCACCCCCACCCCCAATTGAGCAACCACGGGGACAGGGACAGGGGCCTGGACAGCAGGAGGCCTCCCGGCTCCAGCCACATTGGTTCTATTCTGAGTGTGGGCTGGCTGATTGTACTTGCTTCATTGATGGGTAACACGAAGTGCAGAGAGGAGAAGTCACCCAACCTGTAAATGGAAATCCTAAGAAGTCACACTTCAGAATCGATTACCTCGGCTTACTCCTTTATACTGAGCTTCTGCTCAGCACTGACTAGGAACACTAACAAAAGCCAGTTTTTGGCTTTCTGAACCGGAGCCCTATCCCCTGGTCGCCAGCAGATTCAGTGTCTGAAGAGTTCAGGAAGTAGTCAATGAGACCTGCCTGCTTTCGTCTCTGTTCCCCACTGCACTCCCCTCCACGAAGCTTATTCCAACACGATTTGGCCCCAGTCCTTTACCCTCACTTCTGGCCCTGAGGACAGAGTCTTTGAGATGAAGACTCTGTGGACAGCCACCCTGGGAAGTACTTCCCATTTCTATCTCTATTTTTACAAACTAAAAAGAGGAGGAGAATGAGGTCAAGTGCGGTAACTCATGGATATCGTATATGAGGACGAAATACGAAATAAGAATAATGCAGAGGGCAGACCCCACAATGACAACGAAATTCAGAGTTGGGAAGTGCAAAGAACCCCTCCTAAATAGAAGACACGTGTCTGGACTTAAAATATGGAAAGAAAGGTGGCGTCTCCTTCAATGTATGCTTTTACTTCTTAATTGTCCATTCCGAGCTGCAAAGACCCCCTTGGTTTGTCTCAAAATGTAAACATTTTAAACAGTGTCTTATGAAGTTCTAAAGTCTTAGGTTTTAAAGACTGAGCAGTTACATAATTGGCTTAATTAGATCCAATTACACCATTAGCATAAATTAGAAACAATAGAATCATGGGCGCCTGGGTGGCTCAGTGGGTTAAAGCCTCTGCTTTCGGCCCAGGTCATGATCTCAGGGTCCTGGGACACATAACAATAATACAGAAATTAAGTCAGCAAATTAACGGAGGAGGGGCGCATACAAATCCTTGCTCTGCCTCCTTGTGATCTCTCTCCCGCTGTGAAATAAATAAATAAAATCTTTAAAAAAAAAAAAAAAGAAACAATAGAATCAGAACATATAATTTCATAGTTATGACACATAACAATAATACAGAAATTAAGTCAGCAAATTAACGGAGGAGGGGCGCATACAAATCCTTGAAGACTCAATGTCTTTCATGAGCCCAAACATCTCCCCCCACAACAGTTATTGCTCAAAACCTGGGTTAATTATAAACAAGACTGATTTTGGGTCCTAGACACAGAAAACATCTGGAAAATTGTTAGCTCTTTTCCTCCCTTCTGGAGCTTAAGTAACGGGAGCCGAGATTATTAGCTCATTGAAAGACCATCCCTCTCATTCTGACGTCTCAATAGATTATTGCAAGGAAGAATTTATTTTTTTTTAAAGATTTTTATTTATTTATTTGACAGAGAGAGAGAGAGAGATTACAAGTAGGCAGAGAGGCAGGCAGAGAGAGAGGAGGAAGCAGGCTCCCCACCAAGCAGGGAGCCCGATGTGGGGCTTGATCCCAGGACCCTGAGATCATGACCTGAGCCAAAGGCAGAGGCTCTAACCCAGGCGCCCTGGAAGAATTTATTCTTTAGGGTGAGTTCCACCGTAAAGCCCTCCGCTGCACATGCGTGCCCCTGGCCAGAAGCAACCTCAGGCCCTCTCCCGGGATGTGGGCATGAATGCAGGGGCACTGGGTCTGAGAAACATGGCAAGAGGGGATGAAATTCCCTTGGCTCTCAAATCAGCCACATGATTTCTAATACTGCATTCATTATACTTGGTTCAGGTGGCCTAACCCTTCCTGCTGCAGCTTTTCCTTCCAATTTTAAAAGAGGGGATAGGAGGGGCGCCTGGGTGGCTCAGTTGGTTAAAAGAGGGGAAAGGATGACATTGGATTAATGAGAAATTCATGTTCTAAACTCCTGCAGCTATTGTCCCGTAGCTTTCTATAAATTATCTCCAACTACCAGAGGGCTAAGGAAAAAAAAATTCATTTGTTAATTTACTAGTTATTTTATTATACATTCAATAAATGTGTCGAACTTCCTGGGGAGAAGAGACTATTTCTTACTTAGCCTTCTGTATCAAACCCATAAACAGCTGCTAGGAGACAGGAAGCACTCGCTGTTTATCAAAGTGCTTTTAAGGCATATTACAGATATTACCTGCCCTGCTATTACGAAGAACAAAGGGCTGTGCTGTTGCTGGCTATGGCCTTCGAGAAACTCACAACTCTTTTTTTTTATGTCAAGACAATTATTATGTTAACCAAAGCATGAGTTAAATTGTCCTAGCAGACATTGCCATGATAGCGGACAGCAGACGGGAGTCAGGTAAATAGAAGAGCTTAAAAGTACCCTGTACTGAAACGAGTTAGTGATCCTCAAAAACCTACGGTCCTGGGAGGGGGCTGGCCAGCCCGGGTCTCGGTGGCAGCCCAGCACGGCGGACACACCGGGAAGGCAGCAGGTCTCTGAACCGGCGCAATGCCTCTCTTACAGGCACCTCTGGCTTGGATCCTGCTGTTCACCAAATTAAGTCATAAATATCCCCAACGGCCCTAACCCTATCTCAGCAAATGAACACTGAAAATCAGAAAATGTCCTCGAAATGTTAGAGAAACGTCTAAAAGCCTTGGGCATTTTTTCTAATGATCTCAATTTTGTTTGTTCCTCCTCAGTCATCATCCTTTGGGTAATGGGAGAAGCCGAAGGCCTTAGAGATGTTCAAAGGCCGTTACCAGTACAGACTGGAGGATTTATCCTTTTATACCCTTTCTTCCAGTTTACCGGATTCCTTTTCATGATTTTTACTTTCCAGCATGGGCCTTCCTTTTCCTTTCTCGTTTTCTGTTCCTAATAAATACAAGATCAAAATATCAATTCTCTCATCAAAAAATGAGGCTTTGCTTGCCAGGGGAAAATATATTCCCCAAATGCCTTGATCAACTCACGTCTCCCCTAACGATATCCT
Source organism: Ailurus styani (assembly GCA_002007465.1). Classification (NCBI taxonomy): domain Eukaryota; kingdom Metazoa; phylum Chordata; class Mammalia; order Carnivora; family Ailuridae; genus Ailurus; species Ailurus styani. The sequence goes on from LNAC01000210.1 coordinate 4,472,552, forward strand.
AGAAGAAGCTTTGTGTTTATTCAGGTACTCGGACAGTGGCTGACACTCAAACAGCTTAGTTGAGAGTCCGAAGGCAAAGGAAGGAGGATTTCAATTTCTCTTCACATTTCAGAGTCTTGATCCTGTTACTAGATGGATGTGGAGACACGAGTATAGTTCCTTAGATTCTAACCTTTAGAAATCAATGTATTTACAATGTATGGTTTAATGCATATTGATATAAATGCTCCTTATTGACCTAGTAATCAAGTCGAAACATTGGAGGTGGAAAAACATGCTGAGAGAAACATGCCCCGAACTTGTTACATTCTCCTTGTCCTCATGTTAGCGGAAGGCAGGAGGCACTTCCTAAGGGTCTCAAAGTACAAATCAGCTACACTTAAACAGTGTAGTAGAATTCAGATGAGTTGTTTTATGAATATGAGGAACTAGCTCATTTTCTTTTGCATAAATCCTTGAGGGTAAAAGGTACATCAATTAGGAGGAATTTAAAGCTTCTTTCAAAGCTCTACTGATAAACAAGCGCTTAAATCAACTTGGTAAATGAAGCTATTTTTAAGGAGCAAAAATTAACGTGGTAGGGGAATGCCTATAAGGTTTCTTTCCAAACTGTTAAGAGTAGTTGCCTCTGGGTTGGAGAGAGAAAATATATAGTCTTTGAATTGAGTCGTAGACATGCTTCAGCTTGCTGTGTGCTCTAAAATCTCAATCCCTCTCTCTACTTCTCTCTCTCTTTCTCGCAGAGGATCAGGATTACAAGGCCATAATCTCCACAGAGTTTGGAGTAACACATTTTCTAATTTGGGTTCATTAACTACAGATTTTTTTTGAAATGTTCCAAAAAGGCTATTCCCGTAAGTGAGCACTCTTCCGTGTAAATAACATTTTGTTTCCATCAGTCCTGAGCTTAATAATTTCACTCTTCCTTCTCCCGGCCATTGAAATTCAGCAACAGTGCCTGCTGTCTTGGCCATGCCCTGCTTGGATGAGAATGAGACAGTTCATATTGGAACAAGCTGGTGAGGGCTCCTCCCTCCCGTCACGGTTCTGGAGAGAAGTGACAGAATAGGGTCCCGGGCAGAAACATGGGCAACTACTTGGATTCTTAAAAATTCATAAAACAAACTGAGGGTTACTGGGGGGTGGGAGGGTAGGGATAGGGTGGATGGGTTATGGACATTGGGAAGGGTTTGTGCTTTGGTGAATGCTGTGAAAGATGTAAGCCTGATGATTCACAGACCTGTACCCCTTGGGCAAATAATAAAAATAAAATTAAAAAAAAAAAAAGAAAGATAATGCTGGAAAAAAAAAAAATTCAAGCACAAGTGCTCGGCCAAATGCTGGTTTTCATGTTAAGGTGAAAGATGGGTCTTATGGTAAAAGCCCCGTGGTGACTTCCTTATTACAAAGGCTCTGTTTGACCAGTCTCTTCTTCATGGCCTCTCTGCGGCAATCAATGCTGTTGAAACTCTAACATTGAGAGGCTCGTTTCTTGGCTTCTGACACACTCTACGTCCTGGGTTCCCCTTCTGCCCCTCTATTGTCTCCCTTTCTACTTTTTTTTACTTGTCTTTCTTCTTTTTCCTGAATGGGGGATCCCCCAGGTTCTGTCTTAGGCTTTCTCTTCCTTTCTCTCTTTACACATTCTCCCTTCTCCCCTCTCTCCCTAATCTGATGGCTTCAACTGTCACTTCCTGTGGACAGTCGCATGGTCACATGGTCAGTTCCCAAGTACCTCCACTGTACTATCCACGCTTAAAGGATCATCTCACTGATCTCACACCATTTTTTTCCCCTTTGGATGAGGAGGCAGAGGCCCTAGTAGGTTCAAAGATTGACCCAAGATATCCCAGACCACACAGCAAGTAAGTGACAGAGCTAAGGTCTGAGCCCAGATCTTTCTGGCTCAGAGTCTTGTGCTATTGTCACTACCCTGACCCTCCCAATTTATGACTCAGCTTCTAGACTCATTTCGAAATCAACAAGTGTTCTTCTCTGACCAGCCTCTCCTCTTGCAGAAGACCTTCTGAAACTGATATACCACCTTTCTCCCAATGACCAGGCTCCCAATGTCAGGTGTCTTGGGCTCATCTTGTAGTCTACCGCCTCTCCTGATCCTCCCTACCCATACTTTCATCAACTGCCAAATGCCACCTCTGATTTCATTTTTCCCCTCTCCCAACCAGCCTACGCACCATGGCCTGACTACTGTTCTAGGCCACATCATTCCCACAGTGAAATCCTTCAGTGGCTTCCCATTCCTGATGAAATGACAGCCTAAACTGACACTTAACACTCAAAAGTCCAATCTACTTTCTCTATCCTATCTCTCAGCTTCTTTACAAGTGGACTATGTTCTAGTAAAACTGGGCCAATGCCCCTGGAGTGTCTGAACAATCCCTTTGTTCGGCTGCTCCCCCTTACAGGAACTCACTCTTAATCCAACCAACACCCCCAATCTATACAAATCCTACTGTGTCTGATATACTGCCCCCAACACACACACACACACACACACACACACACACACACACACACACACACACAATTCCTCTCCACCACCTCTCAGCTGGATGTCACTCTGTATCTTTAAGCCTTCACAGATTTTCATTTGTTCCACTCTTGGGGAATTTAGCCTATTCTACTTTTGGCTTGTTATTCTCCTCTCCCTCTTATTTAGCTCTAAATTCCTTGGCAGAGAGGGAATGTGTCAGAGTCCTCAGTGTATTCCCCAAAATCTTTTAGTCCAAGGGACGCAATAGATGCCCAGTAAATATATATTCATTGCATTGACTCAAACTTTGATAAAATACAGCAATGTGAAGTTGCATTTTAAACATAATGTTCTACATGTTTTCCCAAGCAAGCAGATGCAAAATATTTCACATAGATGGTCCCAGAGCATCTTGAGATCAAGAATGTGTGAATAATGGCTATGAGTGCCCATCTTCAAACTGATTACCCTTTTTCCTAATGTAGACAGGAGAGAGGGCAGAAAAGGAAACATGGAGAAAAAGAAACAGTATTAAGTTCTGTCCACAGTCACATAAAGAATGACAACTTCATGGCAGGATGCAAACCTCCATGCACATAGAAAAACTCTTAGTAGGATGCAAGTCAAAAAGAAAAAAAACCATGAAAAATGCTCAGCAATAAAATTCAATTTACATGTATCTCTCCTGTGACACATAAATATTGTCAGGTAAGATAAATTACTACAGTGTTAACTTGCACTTATCAATATGTTAACTGCCAAACATATTCTTTGGTTGCTCCCTCTACTGTAGTTTATGTCTTCCTACATGCATGACCAGCTTCCAGAAGGAAGGACCCACAGCTACTGTCACTTGGCTCTCCCAAAGCTTCGGTATTGGTGCTGACTACATGTTACCCTTTGGACCAGGCTGCAAGGAGGGTCATGATACTTCTACAGCTTTACTCTCAAAGTTTTGTAAGAAGGGTTTTGAAAAGAAAGTCCAACATACAGTGATGTTTATTATAAGAATACAAGAATTTATATTGGATGCAGTGATACTAACTAAATGTGTATCAAGATACACTAACGTTGTAACTTTGATTTCTCTTTAAGCCACCTAGTTTTAATCTTCTGTAAAACAGAAGCAAGTCCAAATCACGGATAACCACAGCCTCTGCTACTGATCTTAATGAGGAGTTACAAGCAAGTAAGTATGGCAGAATCAGTGCCAATCGTTACCAACAACCCAAACTGTATATACACAGGGAGCCAGTGTTCTCCCACTGAGATCAAACACTATACTCTTCCCAAACATGGTTCAATTTCTTAAACTCCTGATTTCTGAAATCCAAGGAATTTCTTAGAGTATGACTCTCCTGTTCCTATTTGAAAATGGGAAAGTTCTAGATTTAGGGAACGGAGACACCAGCAATGACACGAGGTCAGAAGATGACATTCATTGCTCAGAGAATTCTTCAGTAAATATCCTCTGTGCACTTGAGGCTTTGATTTGGTTTCTATAACCAAGAAGTCCCGCGATTTAGCCAGCATGAGGATTCTTCAGTGACTGAGGGTCCTGTTTAGAAGTTAACCAAGTGACTGGGAGAACTTCTATGTTTTGGGAGAAGGGTAGGGTAGAGAAGGGGAAAGTACACACATGGAACCTAGTCGCAGGTTCAAATGCTCTCATCACTCACCACGATCATTTGAGCCACATAACTTTCAGGTCCAGTGTATTCAGTTGGGTCTTTAACCTTCACCAGGACGAGGAAGTACAAATAATGCCACATGTTGTGTTCTGACTTGATGTGCTCCTCAAATGAAACCGTTTTATTATCAAACTTGTCCCTCTCAAGTCCTGCAAAACACAGAAAACACAATGTATGTAATTTGTCATTTAATCAGCACTTACTTCTTAGCGTAAAAACAAAACATCACAATTATGTGAATAAAGGCTTTCCGTGAGGGTGCCAATTTAGAATCTTATGATTAAAAACAGCATAGGTCACAAGACCTCCAGAATAAAGGCCAGAGCTTGTAGATTTCTTCCAAACTAACATTCTCCCCACCTCCACACCCCCCCCGACCCAATAGATCCTTGGAGATGCGCGGTCCTGTTATAGTTGTAAAATTTGCAGATAATTTTAAATACGGCCATGTCAAAACTGTCCAATTAAACTGGACCACAAGTCTAAGAAAAAGAAGTAAAAATGTACAGTAAAAGGCACGTTTGATAATCAGGACAGGAAAAAAAAAGGTATTTTATTCAGGAACTTGGGTAAAGAGAGGAGAGGCAGCTGAGAGAGTCATCTTGAAAACCACTTGTAATCAGTGAAGGGCAAGCCAACGTCCACAGTGATCTCTGCACCCAGTGCAGAAAGGGCTCGGCTGGAGTTCCTCCTACTGTGTTCCCGGCATTTTAAGGAGGGGATGGTGTGTTCAATATCCAGGGCAGATTTTCAGCTGCTGGAAGGACACTGAGGAGAGTTTCTGCATAGTAATATTCTTTTCTCTTAAGGGTTGAAGAGTGGATGAAAGAAAATGAATGGAAATGAAGAAAACAACTATGGAAAAATGAATTCAATTGCCAAGTAAAATGGGATGTTGGGATTTAGTCTGGTTTTGCAGTTCAGATACTGGAGAAGAAACTAGGAAATTGAATTCCAATCCCAGCTATTCTTTCCTAAGCATATTTTTTTAAAGCCATTCAGGCACGAAGAAGACTCTTTAAATAATAAGATACAAAGTACAATAAGTAAAAAGAAAAAAAATCTGTCCCTAGTGGAAGGGTGACCTTTTAAATTATATTATTGGATATTTTAATGGAAAAATACCATAAAATTCGCTGGCTGATAGTGACACCTCATCTTATTTGACCCATCATCAGCTCAGCATGGCCCAAATAAAATCCATACTCTTCCCCCAAACTGCTCCACCCACAGTCCTCCTCTTCATTCCATGGCAATTCTAGTCTTCCAGTTGTTCAAGCCAAAAACCGAGGAGTCATCCTTGAATCCTCTCTTTCTCTCACCCATATCCAATTCATGTTGAAATTCTTTTGGCTCTGCCTTCAGCATATACGTGGAATCTGGTCCCGTCTCACCACCTCCACAGGTGCTGCTCTCATCTGAGCCTTCACCGTCTCTCACCTGGACTATCGAAATCATCTGAGCCTTCACCGTCTCTCATCTGGACTATCGAAATGGCCTCCCAGGCCTCCCTGTTTCCACTTTAACTCTCTGTGGCCTATACTCAACACAGCAGCCACTGAGAAACTTCAAAACCCTAAGTAGGATGGTGTCTCTCCTCTGTTCCAAACCCTGCGTGGATGCTCTGTCAATTCAGAGTGAAGATCAAGGCCTTACAATGGCCTCTGAGTAGGCTTGCCAGATAAAATACAGGATGCTCATGTGATGCCAAGTTAAGTTTGAAGTTCAGATAAATGATGACCAATCGTTGAGTCTAAGTAGGTCCCGTGTAGTATCTATGCGCTAAAGTGTAAGTGATTTGGCCCTATGGCCTCTCCGACCTTGTCTCTTACTCTCCTCCCCCTTGCTCACTCTCTTTCTGGTCTCCTTCTTCCTCACATGCAGGCTCCTGCTTCAGGGCCTTTGGACCGGTTGCTTCTTCAGCCCACAGCACTCTTCTTTCTGGTGTCTCTCTGACTAACTTGTTCACCTTCAAGCTTTGCTCAAATCTCACCTTCTCCGTGTGGCTTAACTTGACCACCCTTCCTACAACCTGCCCCTTCCCTTTTGCCAACAGCCTCAATCACTCTTTCTCTTTTATCCTCTTTTTCCTAGCATGCTTATCACCTCCTAACAGAATGAACACGGCCATATCAAAGTCGTTATGTTAAACTGGACTACACGTTTAAGATAAAGGGGTAAAATGTGTGAGAAGAAGCCTGCCTGCTAATCAGTACAGAAGAAAGGAATGCCATTTTATCCAGGAGCTTAGATAAGAACTTATTATGTTTATTATTAATTGTGTGTCCGGGAGCAGAAACATTTGTCTCTTTTCTTCATCAATCGTCCTAATAGCTAACATGGGTGTCCGGTTCATAGTCAGCCCTGAATATGGTATTTATGGAATGAATTAAGAATATTTCACTAATAAAATGTTATTCCACTCGGGTGACTATAATCAAAAACAGATTAATAGCAAATCCTGGTGATGCTGTAGATGGACTGGAGCCCTTATACTCTGCCGGTGGGAGTGTAAAAGAGGGCAGCTGCTTTAGAAAACAGTTTGGCAGCTCCTCAAAAGGTTAAATATAGAGTCACCCTATGACCCAGCAATTCCACGTATAGGTACCTAACCAAAAAGACTGGAAACTTATGTCCACACAAATCTAGTACACAAAGGTGCGCACGGCAGCATTATTCATAAGAGCCAAAAAGTAGAAACAATCCAAATGTTCATCAACAAGTGAAAAAAATTCCAAAATACGGCATATCATACAATGGAATTTTCAGCCATACAAAGGATGAAGCACCGATGCGTGGCACACCACAGATCTTGAAAACATCATACTAAGTAGAAGCAGCAGGTCCCACAAGGCCACATAGTATACGGTCCCATTTATGTAAAATGTCCAGGGGAGGCAAATCTATAGGCACAGAAAGTAGATCAATGGTTGCCTAGGGCTGAGGAGGAGGAAAGGCTGGCGGTGGAGGGTTGGTGGTGATGGCTAAAGGATAGGAGACTTCTTTGGGGGGCAATGAAAATGTTCTAAAATTGATAGTGATGATGGGTGCATCACTCTGAATATACTAAGAACCACTGAACTGTAGACTTTAAATGGGTGAGTTGTACGGTACATAAATTATATCTCAATAGAACTATTTAAAGAGAGAGAGAGAGAGAGACAGAGACAGAGAATGTTAAAGTAGATTTTCCTAGAATTCAGTTCAAACAATTACATGCCTGTTGCAAGGTACAGAGAGCTATAAAAATAATGTGTCTACTATCAATTAATCTGTAATACAGTAGAGGAAAGAGACAGCTTGCATTATATCCTGAAGTGGTATAAACTGCTAAGAAAGCACAGAGGAAGACAATATGAATTGTGATGAGGTACATTATAAAAGGTTTAAAAGAGGTGTAAAGCTTTAAGTGTCTAGCCTTGAGGCAGGATTATGGCAAGTGGAAAAGAGATGAATGGTAATAAAAGTTAGCTAATTTTTACTGAGCACCTGTTTGTGCTGACAACAACATGAAGATGTTTAAATAATGCTCTTATAATTACAATAACCCAATCTGACCTTTCAGCATGTGAGGAAAGAGATTCAGAGGAATTCAATAAATTGCTCAAATTAACACCTCTTGTTAGTGGAGAAGTCAGTCGGTATTTAAGCAAAAACATTTCTAGCTCTAAAGCCATGTTCTTTGGCTTTCTGGGCAAAGGAAATGGCAGGGCAAAGCTACAGATGAAAGTGGATCACCTATTTGGGGGTGGGGCGTCAATTCCTCCAAAGGGAATATTTGGAAATGAAGATGTAATGGTACATTGGGCACAAACTATGAAGAGCTTTATTTATTTTTATTTTTAACTGTGAAGAGCTTTAAATGCAAAGCTATGGAGACTGCACTTTATCTCGAAGGCCTCCGAGTGGAGACTATCCTGTTCAGAGCTGTGCTTCAGGTAACTTCCTGTGGTGGGATTTAGAAGAAGACTGGGAGTAGAGGCTGAGAGTGGGAAGACCAGGGGACTAGGGCAGTGGGAGGTGTAAAGGCAGGGAACTGGTTTTCTTTCATCTTCATTGGTTCTTTCTCTCTAAGCTTTGTTGGCCATTCATGGTTTCAACCATCACTGTGCTGGTGATGTAGCCCCAGAACTGAACTTTCTTCTCAACTTCAGTTTCTATTTTTAGCTGTCTACTTGGTAAATTCCCCTGGGTCGCTTATGGGCACGTCAAACTCAGCTCACCAAAAATTTGTTTCTTTAACTCTTCTTCACCTCTGTTAATGAAGTCCTTGTCAACCAGGGAACTTGAAGTCATCCTTGAACTTATACTCTGACAATCTACTTTGTGCACATTCCTTATAGTGACTCAGACTTTCTCACCATTCTCTAAACCAACCAGTCCTTGGAAAATTCTATGTCTCCACCTCCTCTCTTTCCTGCCTTACAGGTATCCCTTCTTCAAGACCCAGATCAACTACCACTGACTTGCACAGACACAAATAGTTAGTGGATTTTCCCTGTGCCCATAACACTTTTCTATGAAAATTTATCTATTTCTATCTTAGCCTCTACACTTTATTGTCTGATCTGTTTTTGTATTAGCAGCACCTGGCATAGTGTTATCTGGAAAACAGTAGGCATTCAACTAACACTGACAGAATAATAAAAAAAATGAATGAGAGGAAGAGATTGAAGAGAAGTTTTTGGATGAAAATTTAAGACGGCTTGATATCCAATTAAAGGGACAGATTTAGGAGGAATCAAGAATAACCCTAAAATTCCTGACCTGAATGACTGAATTTATGGTAATATCAGTACAGCAAGGAAGAAAAAAAAGGAAGGAAGAGACTTTGGAGGGAAGATACATTTGATTGGGGATGTGCTGAATTTATGATGCCTATAGGACAACCAGGGTTAGGCTATTAGGTCCAAAGCTAGAAATTTTAAACAGACGTCAAGGTGTCGATATGCTGATTTAAGGGTAAGTGACATAAAATAAACAATAAAAGCCAGGGTATTGGAGGAGATGACCAAGGCAGAAAGAAAGGAAGGATAAGAGGAACTCTGTGTGCTCAACAGAAAGGTTTCAGAAAAAATAAGCCTGTACCTATACTGTGTTTCCCACACAGTCTGACTAAGGTGAGGGCACACACCCACCCATCACTCGAGCATCCCCATACCTTTTATCAGCTCCATTTTTCTGCATAGCCCTTAGCAACACACAGTCTATGTGTGCTGGAAAATGAGCTCCATTATGGCAGTAAATTTTGTCTATTTTTGTTCACCGCAGTACCCTGGCACTTAGTAGCTACTCAGTAAGTAACTGTTGAACAAATTGCCTTAAGGCACAAGAACAGATAAAGAACTAAGACACTAAGAGAAGAACACATTGCCCCTCTCTGACAATACAGCCCTTATCTCTTATGAAATCACCTAGAAAGATCTTTCATTCTAGGCACCTGACTACCATTAATCCTTCCTCCATTTTGGTATTTTGTCACTGGTCTGTCAACATCTCCTTCCGGTCAGATCTTCAGCCTCCAGTAACTCAAAATTAATAATTAATATGGATAGCAGTGCCAATTTGTTCCTCTGCTTACTGCTTCAGCTCTGTCATCTGCTAATCGTCACCCTATCATGACTGCCTTCTGGATCACTAGCAATTGTTTTCTGAGTCATAATTCTCAAACATCTGGTCCTTGCCTTCAGGGCAAGGAACATCCCTTCTGCTCTCGTTGCCTGTCACAGACTCTACCTCCCCCTCCACTGCTACTGTGGGTGTCACTTGGTTCATGTGCTACGGAGCCAATTCTCTCCCACTGTGGACAGTCTCTCCTCTGTTGTTTGATAAGATGCCCCTCTTCGGATCACAGCTTAACACCCAACTCTTACAAGAACCGTTTATCAAGTGATCACAAACTCTTCTATGGCCTACTAGTATAGCCCCCAATATCCCAACTGTCTAAATCATTCTTGTAGTTCAGCTCTTTTAACATATATGATATGTATTAGATCTTATATGTGGCAAGCAATTCCAGGAATGCACACAAATCTAGATACACATTATGATAATGCTTTTCACATATTTCTGCTAAAGGTCCTTTGAGGGGAGACAATAGAGAAACTATGCTGCTGAGGTCCCAGGGGTTAGCAGCTGTAAGTGCCTGGGATTACTTTTCAGTTTTTTTAAAAATACTGTTTTATATTTTTTTTATTTTTAAAGATTTTATTTATTTTATTTTATTTATTTATTTATTTGACAGAGAGAGAGATCACAAGTAGGCAGAGAGGCAGGCAGAGAGAGGAGGAAGCAGGCTCCCCGCTGAGCAGGGAGCCCGATGCGGGCCTCAATCCCAGGACCCTGAGATCATGACCTGAGCCGAAGGCAGAGGCTTTAACCCACTGAGCCACCCAGGCGCCCTACTGTTTTATTTTAAATGTTCATATTAAATTTGTTTTACTTAAAAAAAAATTTTTTTACTTTATAGCATACTATTTGTTCTGATGTAAAAAATACTATTAAAATTTACCCCAAGGTTAAATTACCTAAATGTCCTCTCAAATTTTTGAATAAATGTGAAGCTTCTGGAAAATAGACCATGTTGATCTAATATCTCCTCCTTATGCCTCCTGATTTATCTCCCTATATCTCTGTGATAATGTGTATGCTACTGAAACAGTAACCTGAATGTGACAAAATTTAAAATAACTTGGAATTGGTACACCCAGTTTTCTTGTCTGTAGTATATATCAGTCTAATACTTAACCACTTTATCTTTCTCTTGTAGGTTATAAGCCACATAAATATAGAGACAATGTTAATTTAGGCTTATTTATTGAATAGTCATTCACTAAGCAAATATTTATGAATAGTCCTCAATACATACTATGGAAGCATAACTGTAAACAAGGCATGAATCTCTTAAAGAAGGGAAATTAATGCGCATTGAGGGCTTACTTAGCGAAGCATCGAGCTAGGAATTTTGATACACATGATCTCAATTATACTCACTCAAATTGCAGAAGATGGCATTATATTTCCCATTTTCCAAATGAGGGAACAATAGTTCAAGGTGAAAAGGAAATTTGGCCAAGATCACAGATCCAGGATATGGAACCAGTGTGTTTACTTAACCGTAAAGTCCATGCCCTTTCTACGATGTGACGGTGTATAGCATCCAACAGAGATAAGACAACAAAAAACAAGTATGGTACCATACTGCTAAGTGTGATGTCAGCAATTTAGAAGCAGATATGTTTGCTGCTGGTTATGGAATCTGAGAAGACTCCATGGAATAATGGCATTAGAGCTGGCCTAAGAGAGAGGGTTGGAGTTCAATAGCTTAGGAGTTTGGGCATTCCAAATGAAAACACCATAACTGAGAACATGTGGAGAGTCTCTAAGTTGAAGATGAGTAATGCAGTTGGGCTGAAAGTTGATCTATAAACAGGGGAATATTGGGTGAAAAGGTGGGCAAAAAGGGAGCTCGACTATGGAGCACCTTCTGTGCCAGGAAATTCGGAACTTTAGAGTTACAGACTGTGCAATGCTATTGATAGACTTTTGAGTAAGGAAATGATGAATTCAAACTGGAAAAAATTAGTTTGGCAGCACTGAGCAGAAGATTTTGGGGTGTGAGCCAAGGTGAGCCTGAAAAACCAAGGCGTGGCTCTGGGATATGTGGAAGGAAGTGAGTGAGATTGGGAACACAGATTCATTAGCAGATGGTAACTAGTGCACCTGGAATTGGAAAAAGGAGATGCTAAAAACGATGGAGAAGTTCCCAGCCCAGAAAAATGAAGGCCTAGTGGGATATCATCAATGGCCATATGGAGATCAGGATAAATTGCTAGGTCAGAGAAGGAAGATGGAAGATGCACTGGTTTTTAGACATGGTAGATTTGGTTGCCAAAAGTCATGCCTGTATAGGTGTCAGTCAACAACTGAAAACAAAGGGCAAAAGCCTGGAAAGAGGCTGGACCTGTGGTTGCACATTTGGCAATAATAAAATCCGAACCATTCATCCAGTGGTTGGGAGAAGCCTTGTGATAGAACGAGAGAATGAGCAATCCGAGGCAGAAGAGAAGGTCAGCAGGAAACTAATGGGGAGAGTTGAGAAAAACATTCAGTGTGGTGATGAGGGTTACTGTGATGTTTTAAGGAATCTATAGGTTATAAGTTTTTTTTAGTAACTGGGAAAAGCAAAAGAGAATTTTGACAGCAAAGGGAAAGCCTAGACGAGCAGGAGTGGTACTTCAGTGATGGGCTTGCTTTGCTGTTCATCTTTCTTGTTAGACTATGGGAGGCAGGATCATGGCCTCGAATGAGATTCACATCTAACCGATACATTCTCCCAAAGAACCCTTTCTTCCGAGGTTGTGCTCTGACATAATAGTTATTATGATCGTGAGGGGAAGGACTTAGAGGAAGCACTGTAAAAGCAAGGCCATGAGACACACAGAAAGATTTTCAAGAACAGTACCTCTTTTCCTCCACAGAACTCACTCTTCTATCCAATGTCTTTCTTTCCCAAATCCCTAAATTATTGTACAATATTTTCCTTGGCTCCATCTCAATCTTGCTTCCCTCCATCTAGTCTACACAAATAAATAAAGACTCGTCTTCCTGCCTCATTTCCTTCCAGTAAGTCTCCCCCAGCATTGTGCAACTTATCCTCATGGAAAGTACGCCATCTTCATCCTGAATCGCCTGAATGAGAAATCCGAGGTCTCTATTTGGCATAATATGTTACTGGCCTTCCCTGTTTTGAAATAGTTGATAATCAATCACTTTTTTCCCAAGGCTGTGTCCTCCCTTCATATCCATATGACACACATTCTTGGTTCTCTTCACACCATTCTGACTGAACATCTGTGTGTTTTCCATGTGCGTGTGTGCACGCACGTGTGACCTTCTTTCTCTCAACTCTTCAGTACTGATATTTCCCACTCTAAACCCCATCATCTTCTCTTCCCCCTCTGAAGTCTTTCCCCACGCTCTGGCTTTTGCTACCACACACAGACGGAGGATTCTCCAATTACTGTCTCTAGGGCAGACTCATTCTCTGAGGCTTAGACCCATGCTGACCTCTGTGTTGGGTGTGGCCCACTGGGGTGTTGAGTACACACTGCAAGTTCAGTATTTCCAAAGTCAAACTCAGCATTTTCCTCTCCAAATTTCTTTTTCTTCTTTTCTTCTCAAACTCAACTGTTGGTACTACCACCCACCCCACACACAATTATCTTTCATATTCATTCCTAACCATTGAGATTTTAAAAACTCTTGTCTCTAAATATTTCATGACCCTCTCCACTACCCTTAATATTGCCACCCTAACTTTCCTGCAGCAAAGTTTTGTTACTTTTCACTTGGACTATGTCTCCTAACAAACAATCTTCTGTAGCTGCCCCATTGCTCTAAAACAAAAATTAGATCCTATATTCCTCTACTTAAATTCTTTAATGGTTCAGCAGCCTCTGTAAGTCTACAGGACAAAGTCCAGGTTATTTTAACATAAAAGGCCATGTTCTGGTGACCCTCTTCTTGGGGCACAGACTGCACTGAAATTCATATTCCAGCAACACTGAGCTCCTTATAGTAACTGAGGACTCCCATTGCGCTGTTCTTCCCTTCATGCCTGTCCTTATGCTGGTCTCTCTGTTTCTACCCACTTTATTTTATTTTATTTTATTTTTAAAAAAGATTTTATTTATTTATGCGAGAGAGAGAGAGAGAGAGAGAGAGAGAGAGAGAGCGAGGGAGCACAAGCAGGGGAAAGGGCAGAGGGAGAAGCAGACTCCCCACTGAGTGGGGAGCCCAAAAGAGGGCTTGATCCCAAGACCCCGGGATCATGACCTGAGTCAAAGGCAGATAGATGCTTAACCTACTGAGCCACAAAGGCACCCTGCTTCTACCCACTTTAATATGACTAGATACCTTCCATCTTTTAGTTTCCATCCATTCAGTGATCATCTCTCCTAAAAGCCTTTCCTAAATCTTTCCTGCCTGCCCCCTACCACAACCTAAAAGGGTATAATAGCCTTTGAACTTCTCTATCATGTTTCTTAACACACTAGATAGGAATGACACTTATTGTGTTTGTATTCCACAATAGATTGTGAACACAATCTATTACCCCGAAGAAGGGCATGTCCAACTCATGTTTGTTTCCCTGGAATACAATTCATTATTACAGGTTAGTACTTGGTATACGTTTGAGTGTTGGAGGAATGCTGGAACAGTTTGGGAGACCCATTGAGGAGAATGAGACAGTTGACAAAAGGTGAATCAAGGAGAGAATTGAATTTATTGAGGGCCCAATTTGAGTTATATAGAATAATTTTATAGTGAAGCCCTTATGCTTGTTATGTGACTTTAACCAAAAGATTCTTCAGCTCAACATGATGGTGAGGATAACTTGGACTTGGTGATTATTCAAAGAGAGGGAAGAACTCTAGGATGCGAGGTCAGCTACAGAGACTACCAAAGGGCTGAAGTATTTTGAGAAGAGGGTAGAGTGAAAGGGAATTATGAGGGCAAGAAGAGAGTTGAGTGAGTGTGAGAGCTAACAATGGGGAAAGGGAAGGAGAGTGTGGGGTGTGTGTGTGTGAGAGAGAGAGAGAGAGAGAGAGAGAGAGAGATGAAAAACTGAGAGAAAGTACAGTCAGTGAATAGAAGTTCAAGGTCCTAGAAAAATCATCTGTGAATTCATAATCCAACAAAATAAAATAAAAATCATTCTGTCATTTAATCAATATGTTATTGTGATTAAAAATCTGTTTGCCAGTTGGTGCAACCTTTTGAAATTTTGCAACACTTTCTACAGTCTGAGAATCATACAAATGGCAGAAATAATAACAAGATAGCTTTCGGATATAATTCTTCTATTTCTGGAAGCAGAGAACCCTAGTCTAATGCTTTTGGTTACATAATTTTTGTCCAGCTTTCATTTTGAAATTATGACCAAAAAAAAGCACAACAAATAAAAATCACTCTAGCCCCACCTTCTTCCTGGGCAGTTTCTTCACCTATTATTTTAGTACCCTCCTGAGACCACTTACCACAAATGAAGCAGGTTGTCTTTAGAATTTCTTCTTTTTTCTGTTTTTCACTTCTGAGGTCAGCAAAAGTATCAATGATAACACCAAAAATCAAGTTAAGGACAATAATGATGACAATGAAATAAAAAAGAAGGTCATACACCACTCGGGCAGCAAACAAGGGCTCCTGAAATAAAAATTTTAAAAAATGTATGTGTATACATATTTTCAAGGTATGTTGATTTGGCATATGGTCTAGCAGAGAGAATACATTCAATTTATGTTTGCTGAATGAATATAAATAGTGCTCCAAGCTGGAAAAAAATAAGCCCCACTTTCTGTCTTCATTTTCTTTCCTTTAAGTGTTATGAGATAAACTTCACGTCTATTCCCAGAGCCCCTTCCATTCTCCAGGACTTATACCCCTCCCCTGAAACAGGGGAACATACCTTTTATTAAAAACCACTGTACTGTAACATTCTGCTACATGCATTTTGGCACATTGGGACCCTATCCCAGAAGCTGCACAAATGGTAGACAAGTAGCAATTCCCAAGATCAGCCATTAGGAAGCTGAGAAGGACCTAATGCTTCGTCAGTTTCTAGAGTAGATTTTGTTCTTGGCCTTACACGGTCAAGTACAGACAGCTCCAGCTTACTTCTACCTGATGGGTAGTATTAAAACACACATTAGAGATGCTGCAATCCAGCTGTTTCATAGATGAGGAACCCTTAGATGAACTGACAATAAGGCACAGCTGGCCTGTTGCAGAACTCAGATTTTTCAAGCCTTCAGCCTGGAGCTTGAGCTTTTGCAGCTAAAAGAGAAATTTTTTAGCCCTGCCATTCTAATATATGAAATCATGTTAGAATTTGTTCAAATTTTATATTCATCATGGATAAATAATGGCCACTATTACCTTTCAGAGGCAAAGAGTAAATCGTCATGCCTGAGAAGCCTGATAGACAGGAGGCAGCCTAGCTCCTGTTATTTATGTCACAATGAACTCCTCTACCAAGTTTGTAGTCATGATCTCATAGCTGTAATACAATACACAGTTCAAACTTGGAAACTTTTCATAACCCTACTAAGAGACATAGATTTTTTAGGGCATGAGCTATTTCTGTGTAGTTCTAGTATACAATTAATTGGTTTTAATGGACACCATTATATGTTTAAAGCAAATCACATAGTAGTATAGCATCCTGAAAACTAAATTGTGTTGTAGATGCTGTTAAGAAAATTTTAAAAATGCTTATGTTCTTCCTGAAAAAATATTTTTTTCTCCCGCTTACATCTTTCGACGGCCTTCTGAGAACGTCTCCCACACCGCCGCCATTCCGAAGGCCCTGGTTCAGGACGGTGACAATGCACATGAGGAGAGTGTCACATGTCCTTTCAATTCCATCCTCATACTCTTCATCAGCTGTAAAAACACACAAGTTAAACCAGGCAGCAAACTCCTATTTTAAATATGCTCTCATCTACTTCCAAATAGCCATGCCTTTACAACTGTGCCATGACACAATTTTTTGAAGCATGTAACACGTATTTGACTCGTAGTAGCCCATGACTGACACAGGCTGAGATGCCCACACCAGCATTCTGAAATATCTGTTTTCTTCCAAGAGTGAAAAATGGCAGAATGGGAAGGACAACATATAAGAAAGCTCATCTGTCCGGTGCACTGTTGTAGTGTGGGGAGGCTGTGGTAAGACCTCAGAAAGACAGTACACTCATCCAGGAAGCAAAGATATTGCAGGAAAAAGAGCGTGCACAAGGAAGGCAGGTGGGTGTGGCTCCAAATCTACTCTGTCCCAGGACAGAGACTTGGGCAGTCACTTGACCTCACTATCCTCATCTGTAAAATGGGGAAGTCTGATTAAGAATGAAACCCTTCAGAAAATTATATTTAGGATATGTGAAACATTGCACAGAGATTAGCATACACATAGCAGGTGCATAAAAATTAGGGCAGATATTATTTCATTAATTTAGTTCAGCATCTAGGCTCTTTTAATGATGAGCGATGACAAGAAGAACAATATATTTATGTGAGCAGTTTATTTTATGTGAATGTACATATATGAAAATATTTAGGGTGAAACAAGGAGACAGAAAAGGTATAATGTGACAAAAAAATTCCTAGTCATATTTGGCTTACAGGTAAACTTGGTAATAATTTCCCGGTCATTTAAAATAGTAAAAAGTTCATACTCTATTAGAATCAGGATTTCTGGGGCACGTGGGTGGCTCAGTCGGTTAAGTGTCCAACTCTTGGTTTTGGCTCTGGTCACCATCTTAGGGTCATGGGATCGAGCCCCATATCATACTCTGGATTCAGTGTGGAGTCTGCTGGAGATGTTCCCCCCCAACACCCTCCCCCTCTGCTCTTCCCCCACTTTGCACACACTTTCTCTCTCTAAAATCAATCAATAAATAAAATCTTAAAAAAAAAAAAAGAATCCGGATTTCTTAAAATTGGTAAGTGAGCAGAAATGTGTTTTTCTTGTTACAAGGTCAAAAAACCATAGTGGTATCAAATTTTGGAATTGTGTAGCCACAGACACAAATATGAAAACAACCAAAGGGGGGGAAATAAAAGAAAAAAAAAAGTCTAATTTTGTCTACATGATCCATGACCAACAGCCTGTTTGGTACTTTGTTACAAAAAGGCTGATTTTCCTCTTGTGAACTGACTTTATTTTAACTTCACATGGATGGGAGGATCCTGATATTTTCACTTTATTCAGAGCGGTTTCTTTTTAAAACATAAATATATACCTCAAGCAGAGGGCGGAAGTCAGAGATGGGCAAGCACGAAGTTGCAGCATCAAAGCTAGCCGCCGAGGCTGTGCTGGACCACTTATCTTAGAGGTGAGCCTCAAGGTACATTCTGATTTAGAAAGTAGAGGAAATAAAGCTGCCATCGGAGGAGGGAGAAATGGGGAAGAGGTGAGGCTTGGTGGGGGGGGGGTAGCAGAGCAGAGGAGACAAGGCAGGCAGAGAAAGGTCACTCTGCAACATGCTAGTTAGGCCCCCGATGCCCAAAGGTGGGTTCTAAGGTGGTGGCTAGGAAGAACGTGAAGAAAACTAGTTAGAAATGCATAGGGGTGCCCGGGCGGCTCAGTCAGTTGGACAGCTGCCTTCAGCTCAGGTCATGATCTTAGGGTCCTGGGATCGAGTTTCACGTTGAGCTCCCTGCTCAATGGAGAGCCTGCCTTTCCCTCTCCCACTCCCTCTGTCTGATGCCCTGCATACTTATGCTTTCTCTCTCTCTGTGAAATAAATAAATAAAATCCTAAAAAGAAAAAAAAAAAGAAATGCTTAAGAGAATTAAAGGCATTTTTACAGAGAGATGTGGTTTTCCAGTAATGAGGTCATTGGGAATATGTCTTTATGCTACTTTGCCATGGTTAGACATTCAGTCAAAGCAATCTCACATCTAGTGGCAGGATGTGCATTCCTATATTCAATCAACAACTACCTGGTCACATCACCTAAATGTTTACTAAAGACTTAATCAAGTGCTAGGTTAGTCAACACATAGAAGCCACACAGAAAGTGTCCCATCTCTCCCTAAGAATTTAAAAACGAGGTTGTTCATTCGTTAACAGGTGAGCTAGTAAAACCCACACACAATTCATGTGATTAGTCATTGCGAAGTAAAACAGACTGGCGAATATATAAAAGGAGAGTATGGACTTTCTGTGTGGCACGGATGCAGGGGTTGAAAATCCCCAGGTCAGGTCAGTGATGGCAACTGTCCGGCCAGCACAGTCCATAAGAGTCGGGGCGTTGGCCACGCTCCTTTCATACAGGAGCCTCCGTGAGCTTGGTGAATAAGGCTCTATCATTGTGAGATGGATTTACTCGCAATACCTTAAGCCAAGTTCCCAGGTCTGCAGGCTAAAAGCCAGGCCCGGAGTCATAGTAAATTCACCTGAGTAAATGCCACCTTGTGGAGATCTACCTACATAACCAGCTGGCCTTCCCCATGCCACACCTGCCTCATTGCACTGTCTCCACAAACCCAGGACTAGGGGCTGGGTATACAGGTGGGAAGAGGGAAGTGTGGGTGCCCCTCGGAGATTTACGGCTTCTTAGGAAAGGTGGGTCAGCAGAGGAACAAAGGCAATGCCCTATCCCAGGACACTGGGCACACAGGATGGTGTGCATCTCGCGGGGGCAGGGGGGTGGAAGGCGTCAGGGACAGCATCTTGAAGGCGGTGGCACCTGAGTTGAATATTGAAAGAGGCACACGCCTGGCCAGTAATATCAGCAAAGTAAGACATTCTAGGTAGAGGAAAGAGGATGAGCGAAGGTAAACAGGCATGAACGCATATGGGGTGTTTGAGGAACTGCAGGTGCGTTGGGCCTTTGGTACACGCGGACAAGTGTGAGAAGAGAAACAGGGAAGGACCTGTTTATTCTGGAGAGACTCACAGACCCAGCTAAAGAGCTTAAACTTTATCCTGAAAGCCAAGGGGAGCCGCTGGAGAACTTTAAACAGGGGCAAGGAGGTTTGTCATCTAGCTAATGAAATAGTATGAGATAAAACATTTACTTAAATAACAAGACAAATTAACATGTGATTATAGCCACAGAAGTGGTGCAAAGAGATCAGAATAGAGAGAGAATATTTAATACTAAGGTTAATGAGTGGGGAGTACCTCTAATTAAGGTAGACTCTGATTTTTGTCTTGAATAATCAATAGATTAAAGCAGGGGTAGAGATGTATTCCCATGGTATGGCCAGAGAGCATGGGAGGTAGGAAGCTCTATACTTATACAATGAACATCAAATAAGCCAGCATGTAAAGGAGTGGAAGATAAAGCTGCGGAGATAAACTGGGAGCTCTTTGTGACTCTGGGTTTTATTTGGCAGGCAAGGGAGCATCACGAAAATCTCAAGTTAAGGGGAGGAGAAGAAATATTCAAAGCAGTGATTTCTGATGAGTAATCTAGAGGTGATACAGTAGGTGAATTGAAGAGGAGAGAATCACTGGAGGTAGAAAGACCGCTCAGAAGGCATAATGTGTGATGAGCCTGTACCAGGGTGATGGCCATGAGAATGGAAAGAATGGATGAACAGGAGCTGGCAGGACCCAAGGCCTGAGGGAGAAGGCAGTGTTAATACATCCTGCTGAAGCTTCCAGCCAGAGCTGACTTGGGAGTGGGTGTCCCATTAGGCCACAGAAATGGACAATCGAAAAGGAGGAGCTGGGTGCAAGGTGTTATGATGAAGACAATGAAAGAATTTCAGATGATTGGAGGGTGAGAAGGTGAGAAAACATTTTTAAAAGCTAGAGAGCACAAGAGAGCTGGGAGAGCACTGTGATCCAAAATTCAGGAAGAAAATAAGGTAATGATGGAAAAGACACCAAAAAATGTAAAAATTACTGCAAGAGTCAAAAGCAATGAGGAGGAAGGAAAGGTCTCTGGTCATCAGGAAACAACAGGAACATGGCAAACAGTGAAACAGAAGATGGTTGGTGCAGAAATCAAGGGAGAAAGTGCAGGCCACTTGTTATATCCCAAACTCTGGTCCTGAAAAGGAGGAGATGGATTTGGTGGGTGGGTAACAAGAGTGCGGAAGAAGGTTCAAACTGAGGAAGCAAGGAGGTTTCAGGTACAAGAACAAATAAGGGGCTAGCTAACAGTAGCAAGGGAGTAATGATAAAATCAGGTAGTTATAAAAGGGATGAGAGAGGGATGTCTGGGTGACTCAGTTGGTTTGAGCGTTAAGACTCTTGGTTTCCTCTCCGGTCACGATCTCAGGGTTGTGAGATCCGAACCCTGCCCGCCAGGCTCCGTGCTCAGCAGAGGGTCTGCTTGATATTCTCTCTCCCTCTAAATAAATCTTTAAAAAAGAAGAAGTGAGAGTGCATGCTTGCGTACAGGCGAAAGGAAAGAATTAGTGGAAGTAGATGTGTAATGTGGATGCATTTAAGAAAACTAAATATAATACATGTAAGGAACTTAGAACATCACTTGGCACACAGGGGTAACAAGTCTAGGTGTCACAATTATCATTATTACTGATAGATGGCTATAAAATCTTATGCAAAGTTAAAGTTTTAACATAACCACCTTTATACTTGAACAAGAGGAGACTAAAGTACCCTCATTTTCAATTATTAGTAAAATAAAGTATCTTTTCTTAATTCATAACAGAAATTAAAGTGTTTTATATAAAGAAAGGATGAAAAATATATTCTATTGGCTCTGATATGAGGTGTTGGACTATACGTTTTTCCGAATATTGGACATGCTTGAATAAGAGCATTTAATAATGCTATTTTTCTGCTTTAATAATTAAAGTACCCATTTTTTAATGATTTCTTAGAAACAACAGATGGCCACTGAGATACAGCTCGAAGTATGAGTGCAACTGAAAACCTCTCGTTTGTTAGTTTTAAACTTTAATTCTAATTGATTCATTATGGAAATTCTTTTTTTAAAGCTGTTAACTAGAAAGAGAAATTTAGAATGCTGGGCACCCTGTGGGAAGCCAAAATGCAGAGCGGCACCAAGGCTGATCAGTTTCAGCTACTCATCAGTCTTTTTTATTAAAGTAAAATACCAAAACATATTAAATCTGAATTGCTCATACATGTGAGAAATCTGTGAACTTCCTCCCTTTTCTATACAAATGACCCTTACTTAGAAAATAACTGTAATGCTATTTTGTAAATTGCCTAAAGAAAGCCCCCCCCCTTTTCTAGAAAGTCTGTTTAAAAAAATTTTTTTTTTTCCTTTGGTAAGTGATTATATTTGTCTAAGAAGTCAGGTAGGTCTGCAGCAAATGAAATAAAAGTTCTTTCTATTTTTTTCCTCCGGCCACAGTTGGTTGCCCGTTACCGTGCGAATGTGCGGCTGCTGGGACAATGACCCTACCAGCATCCACTGGAGCTTCCTCGGGGACCAGCCGCTGGGCTTCCCAACCACCATGAGGCTTGTTATTCTGCTCCTGTGTACGGGTCTGGGCCTTTTGTAATGTGAACCTGCTGTCTACAAGGTAACAAACCAAGGCCATCACAAATGCACACTAGGGTTTGCAAATTAAAATTTAATTCTGAGACATGGACAAGTTATTTTTAAATCTAAGTGACCCATGCTGCACAACAAACACCAGGTTCTAGCTTTTCCTCTACCCTTGCAGTTAAATACTATGTGTGGCCGAGATTTAAAGGTGGCAAGGGCTAGAAGATCAAATCTGTGGAATTTTCAGCCAGATGAATTTTATCACTTACCATAACAAATGCAAAAAAGGGCACTGAGGAAAGAGTAGGTACATTAATAGCAGGCATTCCTGTAGTTTCAAACACTGATTTAGGAATGACCCCAGATGGTGTGAGGCCACTGTCATCAGCTCTGGCTCCCAACGGTGTCCCTGCCACACCTCCAACATTGACATTCCTCCACTATCTTCTTCTTCCTTCTCTGGGAGCTCTCCTATCAAATTATACCCGCCTCCTCCTACTCCCAGCTCAGGTGAAGCCTAAAAACATGGAGACGTTGTTCCAGGGGTAATAAGCCTAGAAGAATTGCCCCCATCTGTCCATAAGGAAAAGGGAAATTCTGTTCCTTGTGCAATAAATTAGGTAAGAAACAGGTTGTAGAGGTTTTCATGAGAAGCCTTTTGAGTTTGTATTCAGAGTTATAAACCAATATCCAAACAGACTTCGTGATGGAATAGAGTTTCTCAACCTCAACACTACTGACATTTTGGGCTGTAGAGTTCTTTTTTGAGGGGGGCTGTCCTGTGCGCTGGAGGGTACTTAGCAGTATCCCTATCCTCTATTCACTAGATGCCAGAAGCATTCTTCCTGGAGTTGTGACAACCAAAAATGTCTCCAGGCATGGTCAAACGTCTTGAGGTGGGAGCATGACTTGGGACGGCGTGGGAGGGG